>CM056053.1:27815527-27930527 GCA_029574335.1 Rana kukunoris
TACCCCTTGAAATTTTCCACATTTTGGGGTTTATTTACTAAAGCTGGAGAGAGCAAAAATCAGGCTCACTTCTGCAAGGAAACCAAACAAGAAGAAGTTAGAAATCAGGGCCAGACTTACCATTGGGCTTGACTAGGGGATATTTGTTTCCTTTACAACCCCTTTAAAGTAAAACAATAAAATATTCCTTTAAATTTCGTACCTGGGGGGGTGTATAGTATGTCTGTAAAGTAGCACTTGTTTGCCGTGCTTAGAACTGTCCCTGCACAAAGTATAATTTCTGAAGAAAAAAAAGTAATTTAAAACCACTCGCGCGCCCCTCTTTTCCTGCGGCCTATCAGGTTGCGTGCTCGGATAAAGAGTCTGGTATGGATTTTTTGGGGGAACTCCACACCATATTTTTTTTAAATTTGGGGTGGAGTTCCCCTTAAAATCCATACCAGACCTCGAGGGTCTGGGATGGATATTTGGGGGGAACCCCACGTCATTTTTATTTATATTTGACGCAGGGTTCCCCTTAACCACTTGCTGCCCGCCCTATTACAAAATGACGGCGGCAAAGTGGTTTCAATATCCTGACTGGACGTCATATGACGTCCTCAGGATATTGAGCCGCTGCGCGCCCCCAGACGCTGACGGAGACTCTTTAGCACGTGATCAGCCGTGTCCAATCACGGCTGATCACGATGTAAACAAGAAGAGCCGGTTATGGGCTTTTCCTCACTCCCGTCTGTCAGACGCGAGTAGAGGAGAGCCGATCGGCTGCTCCTCTGACAGGGGGGGTTTGTGCTGATCGATTATCAGCACAGCCCCCCGAGGATGCCCACACTAGACCACCAGGGATACCACTAGACCACCAGGGATGCCACCAGACCACCAGGGATGCCCACCACGGGGTATGCCACCCTAGACCACCAGGGATGCCAATCAGTGCCCACAATGGATGCCAATCAATGCCCACAATAGGCATCACTGATTGGCAGGCATCGTTGTTTAGCACTGATTCGCATCCATAAGTACAAAATAATACAGTAAATCCGTGCCACCTATCAGTGCTCATCCATGCCCACCCGTGCCACCTATCAGTGCCCATCCATGCCACCTATCAGTGCCCATCCGTGCCGCCTATCCGTGCCCATCCGTGTCGGCTATCTGTGCCCATCCATGCCGCCTATCTGTGCCCATTCGTGCCACCTATCCGTGCCCATCCGTGCTGCCTATCAGTACCCAACTGTACCGCTTATCAGTGCCCCATCAGTGCTGCATATTAGCGCCCATCAATTCCACCTCATCAGTGCCACCTCATCGGTGCCCATCAGTGCCACCTTATTAGTGCCCGTCAGTGCAGCCCCATCAGTGAGAAAACATACTTATTTACAACATTTTGTAACGGAAACCCGCGATCGCTCATTACAGAGCGAGAACCAGGAGCTGTGTGTATAAACACCCAGCTCCCGGTCCTGTCGGGGGGAGAAATGCCGGATCATCTGTTCATACAAATACATGAACAGGGATCTATCATTTCCCCTGGTCAGTCCAGCCCCCTTCAGTTAGAACACACCCAGAGAACATAATTAACCCCTTCCTCAGCCCCTAGTGTTAACCCCTTCCCTGCCAGTGACATTTTTACAGTAATCATTGCATTTTTAGCATTGATCGCTATAAAAAATGCCAATGGTCCCAAAAATGTGTCAAAAGTGTCCGATGTGTCCGCCATAATGTCGCAGTACCGAAAAAAATCGCTGATCGCCGCCATTACTAGTAAAAAAATATATTAATAAAAATGCCATAAAACTACCCCCTATTTTGTAGACGCTTTAACTTTTGCGCAAACCAATCAAACGCTTATTGTGATTTTTTTTTTTCCGAAAAATATGTATAAGAATATGCATCGGCCTAAACTGAGGAAAAAAATCGTTTTTTTATATATATATATCTTTTGGGGGATATTTATTATAGCAAAAGTAAAAAATATTCATTTTTTTTTCAAAATTGTCGCTCTATTTTTGTTTATAGCGCAAAAAATAAAAACCGCAGAGGTGATCAAATACCACCAAAAGAAATCTCTATTTGTGGGGAATAAAGGACGCCAATTTTGTTTGGGAGCCACGTCGCATGACCGCGCAATTGTCAGTTAAAGCAACGCAGTGCCGAATCGCAAAAAGGGGCAAGGTCCTTAACCTGCATAATGGTCTGGGTCTTAAGTGGTTAAATATATATATTTTTTTTAACTTGCAGAGTTCCCATTCAATGTAAGGGGGAACTCTGTAGACTCTGATGTAAGGGAGAACTCTGGGGACTCTAACATAAGGGATGCTCTGAGGATTCTGATGTAAGTGGGAATACTGTGGCCCATGGTGTAAAGGGGAACTCTGATGTAAGGGGTGCTCTGAGAACCCTGATTTTCCTTAGTGTACTCACTCAGAGGCAGGAGAGAGAATGGATGGTGAGCTCACTCACCCCTTGGCAGTCAGCACCTCTAATCTCAGATGTATCTGAGGCTGCTGGACTTCAGATTTCTGGCTCCAACTTTCCTTTTCCGAGGCACAGCGCCGGGGATTGGAGTGTGGGCAGACACAGAGGGGTAGGTGCAGATCGAGCCCTCTCTCCTCTCCCGTCTGTACGTGTGTGTGTAGCGCTCACCCCCGAAGGAGCCGCTGGTTGTTGTTTGGGATCGGCGTATTAAAGTGGTTGCAAACCAAATTTTTTTACTTTTACCTACAGGTATGCCTATAATAAGGCTGACCTGTAGGTATAAAGAATATCTCCTAAACCTGTACGGTTTAAGAGATATTCCCCTCGCAATGCGCCGCTGATTGCAGCGGCGCATGCGCAGGGGGGACTCCACGGCGAAAGGACGGGCCGCAGCCATCTTCGCTGCTCCAGCCAATCACAGCGCTGGAGCGGCGATACCCGGAAGACACGCCGAGTCAAGATGACATCTCGCTCGGTGTGGACCAGGTTGTCGGCGTTGCATACTAGCTCATTATGGCTTTTGCATTGCAGGTTTGAAAAAAAATGTATATGCAGTTTACAACCGCTTTAAGATACCTTGTAGTGTGTCTAGGAGTAGTAGCAGTGAGTAGTAGCAGTGAGCGAATGTCCAGTCACCAGATGGGTTTTCCAAATGCTTTATTCCAGGGCCCAACAACGGCCAACATCAACAGAGGATAGGAAAGGTTGATGAAGCAATAGAGAACAGTGCGGTATCCGGCCTGGATAAGAAGTAGAGCAGTCCTGCTCCCAGTAGTAGTAGATACAGTTCGTCGCCTCTCTCGCCAGAGTGGGTGAAGCGCCCCCGGAGAGACCCTTGTAATAAGTCTGGCAGCCGGAATGTCACTTGTAAGTTGCTGAGAGGAACAGGTCTCTATTACAGACCTGGCTCGGGCCTCTGCCACAGGCGCAGTACTTCAGCACTCAAGAGAACAATTCGGACTGAGCGAATCCTCCCAGTAATGCAATGAAAGGGGTCACCGGCTGACAGCTGACATGTACCTGTCAATTCCGGTGACCAGATCCCCGATGGTTCGGTCAGCCCTTTTGGATAACCTGCCTCCGGGTTCTCCTCAAGCCGATCCCCCACTGAACGGCACACAGCCTGGGATCCTCTTAGTAAAGTTGGGGACCCAGTAAGTCACTGGGGCCCCCATCGACATCCAGATGGGTCTCCATAAAACAGGTGGTTCTGGCCAGGTGGGCAATGCGAGTGGGGTCCATGGATGCGCGCTGCCATGAAGGTGGATGCCGCACCTGGAACATGGACCCCGCACAGAAAAGAAGAACCGACCCTGGATACCAGATATACCCCTCCCCAGCATGCCCAGCGAGGGAAGAACTCCTCCAATTGGCTGCCGGGGAAAAGCGGCTCTGTCAGAACCCCTCAAGTGCCAACTGCCGCCCAGGTGTGTAATCACACCTCGGGGCCACAGACTGACCAGAAGACAGCTCTGAAATGGCAGCAGCCTGAAATTTGATCAATTATGAATTGATTCGCCCACTAACTTTAGCGTAGTGCCCGTACTGAAAGTAAGGGGCGCTACATGTGTGTGTGGGGGGGGTTTTTTAACAGCGCCGTCTTTAATGTTGATTGCCCCCCCCCATGCAATTTTTGCTCTCCAGTGCTCTGAGACATACATTAAAATAAGTTTACTGTATCAGATCAGGCAGTAATTGCGATTGGTTGCCAGAGGTTACAGCATATAATTACCACTTACAGACTGGTTGCTAGAGGTTGTAGCACACATTATGGCTCATTGATTAGTTGCTAGAGGTTACAGCACATGATTTCTTCTTGTTGATTGGTTGCTAGAGATTACTGTACAGTAATATTGCTCACTGATTGTTTGCTAGAGGTTACAGCATATCATCTCTTTACTGCAGAGGGGCATGGTATACATATGAATGCCGCCTGCCTCAGCTATTTACATATGAATGCCGCCTGCCTCAGCTATTTACATATGAATGCTCCTGTTATTTACATATGAAGGCTCCTGTTATTTACACATGAATGATCCTGTTATTTACATGTAAACACAGGGTCTGCGGGTGAGTCATCTGTACGCAACAATAGGGCAGGGCTGGGTAGCATTAGTAGCAGCACTTCACACTGAGATATCAGGACACAGCACAAGACTAAAACTTCAAGGGACAAGGTAATTTAAACTGGGATAATTGGCAAGTATGAGGCAGCTGCTATGGGCGTGGGGCCCATAGCAGCTGCCTCATACTTGCCAATTTTTCCCAATGACAGGGCCCAGAGCAGCTTCCCCTTTTGCCCTGCCTTAAAGACGGCCTTGATTGTTAGTGTTGACTTTGGGTAGCACGGAAGAAAGTGTAACAGACATTCTCAGCTTAGACAATTGCAGCCAGCAACCCTGCTGGGAAGCCATAGTCCAGTCTGAATAATGTGTCCAGGTTTTCTGGGAGTCCGCACTGTCCGGGTCCTGGACAGGTGGCAACCCTAGCAGAAATGTGTGTGTAGGGATGGGAGGATTTGTGCTAAGAGGTGGAATATCAACACTGTACCCCCCCTTTGCCCTGGCCCTGCACGTTTTTATATTTATGTAGCGCTGACCCCCGAAGGAGCGGCTGATTGTAAATTTGGGCCTGTACTCTGCCTTGACACCCCCGAGTATTTTTGGTCTCACTCCCCTTGACACAGCTGTGGTGCAATACAGATATAAAGCTTTGGTGTTGAAGGGGAAAGTAATCATACACAGGCTGTGCTGAAACAACAGTTAGTTTTACTGAAATAGATTATGTACTTAACCATGAGAACACATTTGGTGGGCAACAAATATTACAGGAAATTATAGGCAGCAATCCCCTAATGTCCCCCCCTATCAGCAGGACTTTGGCGTCTCCAAGTGGGACTAGTGCGCAGGCCACAACTCAACACTGCCACCTTCCCACTTCCAGCACAACCATACAAAAAATCTGTAAACACGTATGCAACGTTACAACTTATAACAAGAATAAGGATCACAGCGTGTAATGGACTTAATGTTCACACCTCAGGGACAGGTGTTGGTGAATGGTCAGCAGTACTGCAGGGCCTTGCAATGGAGAACAGTCTAGTCTCTGATCTTCTTTTCTTCTGCTAGCAATTTAAGAGAAAGATTTGTAATCCAAGGGCTCTCTGGTTAACGAGTGGGTGTGTAAATAAACTGAAAACTGTAGTCTAACTGTGAGAGGTACCTGGTACACTCTCTCCTGGGAGCACAACTCCAATGACCGGCACCAACAGTTGGTTTAGGCTTGAGGCCTTTGCACGTGTGGCTTTATGGCACACCGCGACAGCGTGGAACTATCATGTCCAGCAACACTACCAAGGCAGCCTAGATGTGTTGTCAAACAGTACAAGACTTTGGGCATGAGCCCTCTCACCACACGAGGTCCAGGCGGATGGTGTTCTCTACTCCACTCCATACGAGGTCCAGGCGGCTGGGATGGATGCCTTCACTCCGGCCTCAGTCCGGTCTCTAGCAATCATCCGGTTGTCTGATTCTCCTCCAGAGCCGATCGGAAGTCCTCCGTCACCCTTCTTGAGATCAATGGCTTGCTTCTGCAGAAAGTAGGCCGGAATTCCGTAGATCGCAGAAGAGAGGGGAGAGAGAAGAGGGAGAGAGAGAGAGAGAGCTCCTCCAGGGCGTATGTCCCAGGAACCAGAGAGAGCTAAAATGGCCACCACCCAAACCTTTTATCACCTTCCCAGCATGCCTTGCAGACCCCCGAGTGTTCATGGGTAAGTCCTTCACATCACTCCTCCCATGCTTCTTGGAAAAACAAAAGATGGTGAAGTCCATTCCACATTTTCACCACTAGATGGTGCCAAACACCTATTTACAACACCAGTCCATAGAATAACATTGTAAAACATCAATATGTCTTTGGAGAGGCAAAAACTGTCCCCGCTACATACTCCCCCTGCTTTGATTCTTTGGTCCCCAAAGACATTCAAAATATTTGGCTCTGTTACACATTTTTGCCTCTATGCGGCTGCACAACACTGACAGAGGAAGCCTCCCACCAATTCTCATATGATGGGGAGCTGTTCTGTGCACACACAAGTGACACCATGGTGTCTAGTACAGATGTGTCAAGGGGGTGAGTTGGGGTTTTCTCCTTCTGAATTGACAGTAGAGAGACCAGGCATTTCAGGATTTCTTTTAGCAGTAAACTGAGCCTGGTCAGAGCTTTCACCCAGAACATCATAAGTCTTTGGGTGCATGAATCTCTCTTCTAACCCTTTGTCTCTGAGGTGGGAGTAGGTACTATCTCCTCTCTCACTTCACACTCTTGTACTTCAGTGTCAAAGGGTGGGTGATCTTCAGAGTTTTCATTTTGTGGCACAAATTCTGGGGGCTTCTGGTCTCAGAATTACAGTGTCCTTTTCCTGTCTGTGAGGTGTAACAGTGTGCATCAACTCCTGGCACTTCAGGTGGCCACAACCAGCTTATCTCCATCCACTCCTCCTCCTCACTACCTCCTGTGGCCAGGGATCCCGATTGGGACCTAGTTACAGGTCTAGGCGCAGCCATAGGCGATAGTTCCCGTTGTGGAGTTTTTCTGACTGCTTCTGTTAAAGGCAGAAGGTGATTCCGGTGCCATATTTTTAATGGTCCTGTACTCCCTTCTGGTCTGATCTGATATACCGGCAGTCCTGGGGAGACGTGTTGCATATGATGTTATGGCTGTGACTTCCAGCGATCAGCCAGTTTGTGTTTGCCTGGTATACCCAGGTTCCCTCAACAAGACTCAGTCACCGGGTTGTAGGTCTTGAATCCGTACCTTGAGGTCAAAATGAGCCCTCTTATTTCTACTTCCTCTTGCGTGCCCGATGTGGCTTGGGCCTTTTCATATGCAGCCTTCAAACTTTTCCGCATCCTGTCTACATACCCTGGGTGAGAGGCTTCCGATGTGTGGTCCAGAGAGGTTCCAAAAGCCAAATCCACCGGTAGTGCGGGCTTCTCGTCCAAACATCAGACGATAGGGTGAATACCCTGTAGCATCACTTACGGTACTATTGTAGGCATGTACCATGGCTGTGATGTGTTTACTCCACTGTTGTTTTTGTTCAGCAGCCAACGTTCCTAACATATTAAGGAGGGTTCTGTTAAACCTGTTGTTTTCTTTCCGGTTGAGGGTCCCCTTGTGGGTGATAGGGAGTAGTCCTGGACTTCCTTATGTCTAGTAGATCCAGCAGTAGTTGTCTAATGAGGGTGCTCTCGAAATCTCTCCCCTGGTCTGAGTGGATCCGCTGAGGTAAGCCGTAATGAACAAAGAATTTTTCCACTAGAGTCCTTGCCACTGTAGATGCCTGTTGGTCCCTGGTAGGGAATGCCTGAGCGTATCGGGGTGGGTGAAATGGTCCGTGACCACCAGGATGTTTCCTTGTCCACTGAGATCGGATTCCACACATAGGAAATCTATGCATATTAGGTCCATAGGTCCTTGGCTCTCTAAATGGCCCATTGGGGCGGCTCTCTGAGGTAAGGTCTTCCTCTGTATGCACCTGAGACAGGAATGACAGTAACTCTCCACTTCAGATCTCATGTATGGCCAATAGAACCTGTCCCTCACCAATTGAAGAGTCCTTTCTGATCCCAGATGACCATGGTGATCATGCAAGGCAATTAGTACTTTCTCCCTATGCTTCTCCGGCAAAAACAACTGCCACTTCTCCTCAGGATCTTCAGAGGGGCCCTTCTGTATACCACTCCTTGCTGTAGCTGCAACCGGTCCCACTCTTTGCATAACAGGCGAGCTTCCTTCTGAGCGCTCTGGAGAAGTAGATCAGGGGTGTTGGCTCTCTAAGGCCTCCAATACCAGACCACAAAGGGGATCTTCCTGCTGATCTCTCCGGTGGTCCCTCCTAGACAGCTTAGGTAAACCCTCCGCCACCATCTGAGTGACATCACAGTAGCACCTAGGCACCCCCACAGCGGACACTCCAACTTCCTCAGCCCGGGCTCCACCCTTCACTGGTTGTTCCGCTCCCTCACAAAGGGCTCTCACACCTTCAGGGGTAAGCTGGGTCCATCCTCCTGGTGGGTCCTGGGGACAGTGGGGCCTTCTGGACAGTGCATCAGCGTCCCGATTCCCGATCCCTGGTCGGTATTTCAGGCTGAAAGTAAATGCAGAGAGTGCAGCCAACCATCTATGCCCTGTGGCGTCTAGTTTTGCTGTAGTGAGCAAGTATGTGAGGGGATTGTTATCCGTCTTGATCACAAATTCAGCACCATACAGATAGTCTTTTAGCTTGTCTACAACCGTCCACTTCAAGGCCAGAAACTCGAGCTTGTGAGTTGGGTAATTCCTCTCGGCAGGTGTCAGACTTCGGCTCACATAAGCAATAGGTCGTAGATGTCCGTCGTACTCCTGATAAAGCACTCCACCTAGCCCATCTCGACTGGCATCCACATGCAGTTCGTAGGGTCTGGTAGGGTCTGCATAGGCCAAGACCGGGGCGTGAGTGGTAAGGCTCCGCTTCAACTGTCTAAAGGTCTCTTCGCACTGTGGGGTCCACTGATCTTCAATTGAGTCTTTCTTCTTCCTAGGACCCTCTTTTGGTTTCCCAGGTTTGCCCGAGTCCAGATCAGCTCCCTCTTCGTTCTTCAACAGCTCAGTGAGCGGGTGGGCTATCTTGGCAAACCCTTCCACGAATCTACGGTAGTACGAACAGAATCCTAAAAATGACCTAAGCTCGGTCACATTTGTGGGTCTGGGCCAAGAGGTGACAGCTTCCAGCTTCTGTGGGTCTGTGGCTACTCCTTCTGCAGACACGATGTGGCCCAGGTAGCTTACTGACGGCTGATAGAATTGGCACTTCTCCATGGAAAGCTTCAGGCCTTCATCATGAAGTCTTCTCAGGACTTTCTCCAAGCGCTCCTCGTGCTCCTCCAGTGTTCTGCCAAACACTATCACGTCATCCAGATATACCAGCACTTCAATCAGATTCATGTCGCCTACAGTCTTCTCCATTAACCTCTGGAAAGTGGCCGGGGCCCCTGACAAGCCTTGTGGCATGCGATTGAATTCGAAGAATCCTACAGGAGTAATGAAAGCCGTCTTCTCCCTATCTTCGGGGTGCATAGGGATCTGATAGTATCCACTTTTCAAATCTAGCACGCTGAACCACTTCGCTCCTGACAGGCTCTGTAGAGCATCTTCTATTCGGGGTGTGGTGTATTGGTCGGGAATGGTCCTCCGGTTCAATGTCCTATAGTCGATGCACAGTCGTAACGACCCATTCTATTTCCTCACTACCACTATTGGGGAAGCATAGGGACTACGGGACTCTCGGATGATTCCTGTCCTCTTCAACTCAGCCAGCTGTTCTCGCAGGTCTTCCAGATCTCCCAATGGAATCCGCCTGACCCTCTCTCGAAAGGGTTTGTCCTCCTCTAGCCGAATCTTGTGTTCAGCACTCTTTGCAAGCCCCATATCGAACTCACTCTTTGAAAACGCCGTCCTCCATCTCAGCAGCTGGGTTTTTGCCCTCTCCATCCACTCGGGTGACAGGGGGGTGTCTTTCGGGTAGAACTCTTCCATGGGGATCTCTCCCCCTTGTCCTCCCATTATTCCATACGATGAAACTGGAGTTGCTTGCTTCACCTTCCCTAGCAACACTTTAGCTGGCATCTTCACCGGTGACGTTGTGGTGTTCCGGACACTGACTGAGACCTTTCCTCTGCTCCGCTTTAGTGACTTGGTCGATAGCAGTTCTGGGATTATTTCCAACTCTTTGGCCTCTTTCTCTCCGTCCGTCTCAAGGACGATGAAAGCTCCTGGCTGTCTCCAAGTCAGTTTGACAGAAGCCTTCAAGCAGACTACTTCACCAGGTTGTACCACCTTCTCACTTCTGTCCAAACGCCAGATTTTCCCCACTCCTTCCGCCGGGGCTTTCTGCTCATGCAATAGATTCTGATACACCTGTGTTAACATTGGGTGTATCTTCACAGCTGGAGAACCCTGTGTCTGTACAAGCGGTGTCAAGAGTCTTCGGACTAGGTCGGTGTTGGTCCCAATAATGAGGGAACTTTTGTCAGCCCCTGGTGGGCGGGGACACACCACTGCCAAGGCATCGAAGACTTCGGCCTTCCCTGCCACACTCGGGTCGAAGGTGAGCCTAATGGGTAGATAGCCATCGTAAGGGAAGTTCTGAGTCCCTAGACCCCATATCTCCAGCTCCTCCAGCTTCTGAAGTGGCAGGTGTCTGAGGTGTTTCTCGTAGAAATCTCTGTAGAGTAAGGTCACTTGGGCTCCAGTGTCCAGCAGGGCTTTGGTGTAAATCCCTTCCACTTGGATAGGGACAATGGGAGAAGGTCCCACTAGTTCAGGGGGGAATCCATGGGGAGTGGCAAGATTAGCCTGTTTGGTGGTTTGCACTTTTACACCTCGCCTCGGTGAGCGCTTGCTCGAATTCGGCCTACATGCGTCCCTAGGGACCTGGTATGCATGAGGTTGTTTGGAGTTGACTGTTGTGACCAGGCGCCCAGCTGACTCCTTCACTGGGGCCCTCTAAAGTTTTCCGCCGGTTCTTGGCGCCTTGTTTCAGTCTTCGCCGGGCTTGGGCATACTTGGCGGTAGTGTCCAACTCCCCCGCAGTTGAAACAGGTCTTTAGCTTCGCCGGTCTCTCAGTCAGGGCGGCTGCATGATCCACTGGGGTCTTCTGTGTCGAGACTTCCTCCCTCTGTGGTCCCTCCAGCTTCTCAGTCAACAAAGCCATCATTTTCAATATTTCTTTCTGCACCCGAAACAGTTTTCCTAATTCAGACTGGGGCATCTCATCAGTGTTCGCTGTCAGGACACTAGCTTCCTGGGAGCTCGATGAAACATCAGATTTGTGCCATCTGATCCTTGCGGTGGTACTGGACTGAGTCTTCCTTTGTTTCTTCTCTCTTTCCATTTCCATCTTGGCTGCCTCATTGGTCTCCTCAATGAGTACCTCATCTGTAGTGGAGGGATCATCCAAATACTGCCTCAACTGGAATTTGACATAGTCACTCCTCAGGCCTGTAGCCACAGACCTCAGAAACTTCTTCTGAATTAGTCCAGCCCCAAAGTGTTCATCTGAGTCTTCCCCCTGGGAGGCGGACAACAGGCGGTCTTTCAATTCAATGGCCCTGAACAGGAAATTCTGAGGAGTCTCCTGACTGTCCTGTGCCATATTTATCAGTTGATGATACAACTCAGTGGCACCTTCCTCCTTGTAGTAGCTCTTTAGTATTCTCCTGAGTTGTGTTAGAGTCAGTCCATTTTTCATTTCTAGCATGCCTCTGATACTCAGGCCTGGGCTAATGGCGTTGACTACAGCCTCTACAATTTCTGATTCAAGATAGCCTCTTTGGAGTCCCAGTTCCATCTGGTGCAAGAGATTCGTGTAGGACAGATTCCCCTTCTGTTCCTTTTCTCCTATCTGTCCTTCGATTTTGAAGTCCTTCCGAATCGTCACCTCTGGCAAGTGGCTGTGGGTGCGTCTCTGGAGAAATGAGGCAGGTCTTGACCTTTGCTTACTACCAGTCGAGTCCTTACATGAGGCACTTAACCCTTCAATGTGTTCTGCGATCATGCCGGAGGCCTCCTTGAATCTTTTTTGTATAGTGCGGCACTGCCGTTTTAGGTCAGATAGTTGTCGTTCCAACTGAGAACCTCCCCTGCTTGTGTCAAACACAGTCTTTTCCCCCCCTTGAGGGGGCCTTGAACTGGTTTTGGTTGGGGTTGACCCAAAACTAACTCCCAGCATCGTTGGCTTAACACAGCTAGAGTTGACAGGGCTCCCTTCAGGCCCTTCTGGGTGCGTCAGGTAAAACTTGGTTCTCCCAGCTAGCTGTACACTTGAGCCTCTAAAGTTCTCCGGAATTCCCTTCCTCCATTCCAATAGAGCATAAGTATGGGAGGTCTCACAATCTGATCTGGTTGCAACCACCCAGGCCTTCCTAATTGGGGACAATGCCTTTACAATCTTGTTGACCTGTTCGTTCTCCCAGGCTTCTCCCGGGAGTGCGATTGCTACGCTCGCTTCTGAGCGAGCGCCTTCCGCCCCACACCATCGGGCCACTGTACTAGGATCCATATTGGTGCCAAGGGGTGGGCTTCACTTGCAGAGAGACAGGGATCCCGTACGAGCCCCCACGTGTAGCGCTGACCCCCGAAGGAGCGGCTGATTGTAAATTTGGGCCTGTACTCTGTCTTGACACCCCCGAGTATTTTTGGTCTCACTCCCCTTGACACAGCTGTGGTGCAATACAGATATAAAGCTTTGGTGTTGAAGGGGAAAGTAATCATACACAGGCTGTGCTGAAACAACAGTTAGTTTTACTGAAATAGATTCTGTACTTAACCATGAGAACACATTTGGTGGGCAACAAATATTACAGGAAATTATAGGCAGCAATCCCCTAATGTCCCCCCCTATCAGCAGGACTTTGGCGTCTCCAAGTGGGACTAGTGCGCAGGCCACAACTCAACACTGCGCACCTTCCCACTTCCAGCACACCATACAAAAATCAGTAAACACGCTATGCAACGTACAACATCTAACAAGAATAAGATCACAGCGTGTAATGGACTTAATGTTCCCACCTCAGACAGTGTCTGGTGAATGGTAGCAGTACTGCAGGGCCTTGCAATGAGAACAGTCTAGTCTCTGATCTTCTTTTCTTCTGCTAGCAATTTAAGAGAAAGATTTGTAATCCAAGGGCTCTCTGGTTAACAAGTGGTGTGAAATAAACTGAAACTGTAGTCTAACTGTGAGAGGTACCTGTACACTCTCTCCTGGGAGCACAACTCCAATGACCGGCACCAACAGTTGGTTTAGGCTTGAGGCCTTTGCACGTGTGGCTTTATGGCACACCGCGACAGCGTGGAACTATCAGTCCCAGCAACACTACCAAGGCAGCCTAGATGTGTGTTAAACAGTACAAGACTTTGGGCATGAGCCCTCTCACCACACGAGGTCCAGGCGGATGGATGTCTTCACTCCATACGAGGTCCAGGCGGATGGATGCCTTCACTCCATACGGCCTCAGTCCGGTCTCTAGCAATCATCCGGTTGTCTGATTCTCCTCCAGAGCCGATCGGAAGTCCTCCGTCACCCTTCTTGAGATCAATGGCTTGCTTCTGCAGAAAGTAGGCCGGAATTCCGTAGATCGCACCGAAAGAGGGAGAGAGAGAGAGAGAGCTCCTCCAGGGCGTATGTCCCAGGAACCAGAGAGAGCTAAAATGGCCACCACCAAACCTTTTATCACCTTCCCAGCATGCCTTGCAGCCCCGAGTGTTCATGGGTAAGTCCTTCACATCACTCCTCCCATGCTTCTTGGAAAAACAAAAGATGGTGCAGTCCATTCCACATTTTCACCACTAGATGGTGCCAAACACCTATTTACAACACCAGTCCATAGAATAACATTGTAAAACATCAATATGTCTTTGGAGAGGCAAAAACTGTCCCCGCTACATTTATTTCAACAAAAAATATTAAAGGAACACTAAAGCTTCATTGTTTATTAGTTCCGTTGATTGCTGTAAGCTAGAGCATTTAAATATCACTTACCTCGTTTTTCCTTTTGACCTCCAAAATACAGTAATCCAGGTTTGAAAATGCCATTTCCTGTCTTTCTTCTTCTTGCTTTCCACCAGCATCTGCATGGTAGAAAGCAGAATGTGCTCACCCCCTCTCTATGACTACAGCCCTGCGTGAAGATGCTCTCTTAACCCTCACAGGCATGGAGGCTAAGCCTAATGGGAACTGTAGTTCCCATTAGGCCGTGATGTAGCAAGAATGAATGCGCACCGCAAACCAGGAAGTCAGTGAGAATAACGATTCAGGAGTGACGGAGGTGAATAAAACGGCTCAATTCCAACAGCTTTCAAACTAGTTATAATGCAAAACATCACTTTTTACTTTATCAGCTACTGTCAGACTTTAATTTAAGAGGAAAATATTTTTGTCTTTACAAGCCCTTTAAGAGGTTGGGATAGGCTGTCAATGTCACATGTCTGCAGGGTAAAGATTAAGACACATTCATACAAGACAAGTTTCCGTGGTATGACACAAACAAGTTAATATGTAAAGTACTACAAATAGTTGTCACAATATTGTTGACTTCAGTTATTGAGAAGGAAGTAAAAGGTAAATGCTATTGCCGTGGGCCCACATTCAAGTCAGCTTACAGGATTTCCCCTCTAACCACCACCTACTGAAATACCACAAAAGAAGCAAAAAATAAACATTTTTATGATGCGTGGAAGAATGTTATGCAGTCATCTAGCAGAACGAAACATTTGCTTGGATTTACCGTGACACGCTACATTCCGTTAGAGAAAGGGAGTCACCGCTCAAGGTAGAACAGGGATCAAAATTTCAAGTCCTCAAGCTACTAGTCAGCCCTTAACCACTTAAGTCCCCGGACCAAAATGCAGGTAAAGGACCTTGCCCCTTTTTGCGATTCGGCACTGCGTCGCTTTAACTGACAATTGCGCGGTCAAGCGACGTGGCTCCCAAACAAAATTGGATTCTTTTTTTTTCCACAAATAGAGCTTTCTTTTGGTGGTATTTGATCACCTCTGCGTTTTTTATTTTTTGCGCTATAAACAAATATAGAGCGTCAGTAAAAAGGAAATCAAGGATGCAAAAATTCCAAATGAACGACAGATTGCAAAAGATACTTGGACAGAGGCATGGCTGTGGATGTGGTATACTTGGACAGAGGCATGGCTGTGGACGTGGTATACTTGGACAGAGGCATGGCGGTGGACGTGGTATACTTGGACAGAGGTGTGGCGGTGGACGTGGTATACTTGGACAGAGGCGTGGCGGTGGACATGGTATACTTGGACAGAGGCGTGGTGGTGGACGTGGTATGCTTGGACAGAGGCGTGGCGGTGGACGTGGTATACTTGGACAGAGGGGTGGCGGTGGACGTGGTATACTTGGAGAGAGGTGTGGCGGTGGACGTGGTATACTTGGACAGAGGCATGGCAGTGGACGTGGTATACTTGGACAGAGGCATGGCGGTGGACGTGGTATACTTGGACAGAGGCATGGCGGTGGACGTGGTATACTTGGACAGAGGGGTGGCGGTGGACGTGGTATACTTGGACAGAGGCGTGGCGGTGGACGTAGTATACTTGGACAGAGGGGTGGCGGTGGACGTGGTATACTTGGACAGAGGGGTGGCGGTAGACGTGGTATACTTGGACAGAGGGGTGGCGGTGGACGTGGTATACTTGGACAGAGGGGTGGCGGTGGACGTGGTATACTTGGACAGAGGGGTGGCGGTGGATGTGGTATACTTGGACAGAGGCATGGTGGTGGACGTGGTATACTTGGACAGAGGCATGGCTCATGTGTAAGGTAAAGTCTACAGGATTGGATATATCGGTTTGTAAATGGATAGAAAAGTGTCTGAAAGACAGGATTCAGAGAGTTGTGGTTAATGATTCTTACTCTGAATGGTCCAAGGTTATCAGCGGTGTACCCCAAGGTTCGGTGTTGGGTCCCTTACTTTTCAATATATTTATAAATGATATTGGGTCTGAGATCCAAAGTAACATTTCTGTTTTTGCAGATGACACCAAGCTATGCAGCGGAATAATGTCCTTGCAGGATGTCTCCAATTTACAAGCCGACCTCAATGCTCTGTCTAATTGGGCGACTAAGTGGCAGATGAGGTTTAATGTTGATAAATGTAAAGTTATGCACTTGGGGGCTAAGAATATGCATCATACCTTCTAGATTGTAAGCTCTAACGAGCAGGGCCCTCTGATCCTTCCTGTATTGATTTGTATTGTGACTATACTGTCTTCCCTGATGTAAAGTGCTGCGCAAACTGTTGGCGCTATATAAATCCTGTATAATAATAATACATACTTGGAGGAGTACAACTGGAGGGATCTGTAGTGGAGAAGGATCTGGGGGGATCTGTAGTGAAGGATCTGGGGGGATCTGTAGTGGAGAAGGATCTGGGGGGATCCGTAGTGAAGGATCTGGGGGGATCTGTAGTAGAGAAGGATCTGGGGGGATCCGTAGTGGAGAAGGATCTGGGGGGATCCGTAGTGGAGAAGGATCTGGGGGGATCCGTAGTGGAGAAGGATCTGGGGGGATCTGTAGTGGAGAAGGATCTGGAGGGATCAGTAGTGGAGAAGGATCTGGAGGGGGGGGATCCATAGTGGAGAAGGATCTGGGGGTAGATCATAAGCTCAATAATGGCATGCAATGCCAAGCTGCGGTTTCCAAAGCGAGCAAAGTCCTTTCTTGTATAGAGAGGTATGGACTCCAGAGAGAGAGATATCATTTTTCCCCCCTGTACAAATCATTAGTAAGACCTCATCTGGAATATGCAGTTCAGTTTTGGGCACCAGTTCTCAAAAAGGATATCGGGGAACTGGAGAAAGTGCAGAGAAGGGCAACCAAACTGATAAGAGGCATGGAGGAGCTCAGCTATGAGGGAAGATTAGAGGAACTGAATTTATTCACTCCTGAGAAGAGGAGAATATAAGGGGGGATATGATCACCATGTACAAATATATAAGAGGTCCATATAGTGAACTTGGTGTTGAGTTATTCACTTTACGGTCATCACTGAGGACAAGGGGGCACTCTTTACGTCTGGAGGAAAAGAGATTTCACCTCCAAGAGGTTTCTTCACAGTAATGCCGCGTACACACGATCATTTTTTGTGATGAAAAAAAACGACGTTTTCTGTGAAGTAAAAAACAACGTTTTTGAAACGTCACTTTTCAAAGATGATGTTGCCTACACACCATCGTTTTTTTCACAAAAAGCGAGGTTACGTTCACCACTCTTTTCCATTGAAGCTCGCTTCATAACTAGCTTCTGGGCATGCGCGGGTTGAAAAACGTCATTTTAAACAACCTTTTTGCTACACACGGTGACTTTTTGTGAAACAAAAACCGACGTTTTGAAAAACGACACAAAAAATTCAAGCATGTTGGAATTTTTTTTTGGTCGTTTTTTTGAAGACAAAAAACAACGTTTTGCCCACACACCATCAATTTAAATGACGTTTTAAAAAACAACGTTTTTTTTTCATCGCAAAAAACGACCGTGTGTACGCGGCATAAGAGATGTGAAAATGTGGAACAGACTCCCTCCAGAGGTGGATCTGGCCAGCTCAGTAGATTGCTTTAAGAAGGGCCTGGATTCTTTCCTAAATGTACAGAATATAACTGAGTAATAAGAAGTTGATCCAGGGTAAATCCGATTGACTCTCTGGGGATCAGGAAGGAATTTTTTTCCCCTCCTGTAGCAAATTGAATCATCGCTCTGCTGGGGTTTTTTGCCTTCCTTTGGATCAACTGTGGGTATGGAGTTGGGTGTATGGGATGTACTGTGTTTTTTTATTTTGTTTGTTTATTTTATTTTTTTTATGGTTGAACTGGATGGACTTGTGTCTTTTTTCAACCTGACTAACTATGTCAATTTTGAAAAAAAAAATCAATATTTTTTACTTTTTGCTATAATAAATATCCCCCAAAAATATATAAAAAAAACTTTTTTTCCCTCAGTTTAGGCCGATACGTATTCTTCTACATATTTTTGGTAAAAAATTCACAATAAGAGTTTATTGATTGGTTTGCCTAAAATTTATAGCGTTTACAAAATATGGGGATAGTTTTAAAAATTGTTACTACTAATGGCGGCGATCAGCATTTTTTTCGTGACTGTGACATTATGGCGGACACATCAGACAATTCTGACACATTTTTGGGACCATTGTCATTTTCACAGCAAAAAAATGCTATAAAGATGCACTGGTTACTGTGAAAATGACAATTGAAGTTTGGGAGTTAACCACTAGGGGGCGTTTCAGGAGTTAAGTGTGACCTCATATGTGTTTCTAACTGTAGGGGGGCGGGGCTGGATGTGTGACGTCATTGATCGCAGTTCCCTATATCAGGGAACAGACAATCAATGACAGTGCCACAACAAAGAACAGGGAAGGCGTGTTTACACTAACCTCTCCCCTTTTTTCAGCTCTGGGGACCGATCGCGGGACTCCGGCGGCGATCAGGTCCACAGGTCCCGCGGTAACAGGGCTTCAGGCCGGGCGCCCGTGACCCACGGCTGGGCACTTAAAGAGGACGTACAGGTACGTGCTTGTGCCCAGTCGTGCCATTGTGCCGACCCTGTATGTGCAGGAGGCGGTCCTTAACCACTTGCTTACTGGGCACATATACCCCCTTCCTGCCCAGGCGAAATTTCAGCTTTCAGCACTGCGATGTTTTAAATTAAAATTGCACGGTCATGCGACGTGCCTCCAAAACAAAATTGACGTCCTTTTTTTCCCACAAATAGAGATTTCTTTTGGTGTATTTGATCACCTCCGCGGTTTTTTACGCTATAAACAAAAAAAGAGCGACAATTTTGAAAAAAAAACACAATATTTTTTACTTTTTGCTAGAATAAATATCCCATTTAAAAAAAAAAATTCTACATATTTTTGGTAAAAAAAAAAAGAAAAAAACACAATAAGCGTATAGTGATTGGTTCGCGCAAAAGTTATAGTGACTACAAAATAGGGGATAGAATTCTGACATTTTTTTATTAGTAATACAGCGATCTGCGAATTTTGTCAGGACTGCGATATTGCGGCGGACACATTGGACACTTTTGACACATTTTTGGGACCATTCACATTAATACAGCGAACAGTGCTATAAAATTGCATTGATAACCAGGGCCGCCATCAGGAATGTTGGGGCCCCTTACACAGCTTCAGGCATGGGCTCCCTGGAGCAGAGAACCAGGGGAGGTGTTGCCTGAAATTAAGAAGCGGGGGGAGGCTGCCGCGAATTGAGAAGAAAAGAAGAAATAAAGAGCAATATATATTAAAAAAAAGGGGGGTAGCCATCCAGGGCCCTGGGGACCTCTGGGTCCTTTAATAAAAAGAAAAAAAAGAGAGAAAATATATATATATATATATATATTTTTTTTTTTTAAAGGGTAGTTGCCATCTGGGGCCCTGGGGACCTCTGGGCCCTTTAATCATTTTTTTTATATAAAAAGATATTACAAAAAAATGGGGCATTTCATCCGGGACCTCTGGGCCCTTTAATAAAAAAGAAATAAAAAAATATATATATAAAAGAAATAAACATTTATATAAAAAAAAACAAGGGGGTGCCTTCCCTTTAATAAAATATATATATATATATATATATATATATATATATATATATATATAAAAAAATAAAAAAATAAACATTTATAAAAATAAGGGGGTTTGACACATGGGGCCCTGGGGACCTCTGAGCCCTTTAATAAAACTAGATCTATATATAAAAAAAATAAAAAATAAAATAAAAAATAAAATAATAAATGTAAAATGTAAAACATTTTTATAAAAAAAAGGAGGGTTGTCATCCGGGGGCCCTTGGGACCTCTGGGCCCTTTAATAATAATATATATATTATAAAAATTAAAGAAATAAAAAAAATATATCAAATATTTTTTTTTTTTAAAAAAAGGGGGTTGTCATCTGGGGCCCTGAGGATCTCTGGGCCCCTGGGGACCTCCAGACCCCTAAAAAAATGGCCCTTTAACCACTTAAGACCCGGACCAATACGCTGGGAAATGACCCAAGGGGTTTTTGCGATTCGGCACTGCGTCGCTTTAACAGACAATTGCGCGGTCGTGCGACGTGGCTCCCAAACAAAATTTGCGTCCTTTTTTTCCCACAAATAGAGCTTTCTTTTGGTGGTATTTGATCACCTCTGCGGTTTTTATTTTTTGCGCTATAAACAAAAATAGAGCGACAATTTAAAAAAAAATGCAATATTTTTTACTTTTTGCTATAATAAATATCCCCCAAAAATATATAAAAAAACATTTTTTTTCCTCAGTTTAGGCCGATACGTATTCTTCTACATATTTTTGGTAAAAAAAATCGCAATAAGCGTTTATCGGTTGGTTTTCGCAAAATTTATAGCGTTTACAAAATAAGGGATAGTTTTATTGCATTTTTATTAATTATTTTTTTTTTTACTACTAATAGCGGCGATCAGCGATTTTTTTCGTGACTGCGACAATATGGCGGACACTTCGGACAATTTTTACACATTTTTGGGACAATTGTCATTTTCACAGCAAAAAATGCATTTAAATTGCATTGTTTACTGTGGAAATGACAGTTGCAGTTTGGGAGTTAACCACAGGTGGCGCTGTAGGGAATGTGTACCTAATGTGTGTGTTTACTACTGTAGGGGGGTGTGGCTGTAGGTGTGACGTCATCGATCGCGTCCCCCTATTACAGGGATGACGCGATCGATGCTCCGGCCACAGAGAAGCACGGGGAAGCCGTGTGTACACACGGCTCTCCCCGTTCTTCCGCTCCAGGGACGGATCGCCGCACTGCAGCGGCGATCGGGTCCGCGAATCCCGCGGTCCCGGTCCTGGAGCTTCGGACCGGGTCGCGGGGCGCGCGCCCACGACCCACGGCTGGGTACTAAAACCAACGTATATATACGTTGATGTGCCCAGCCGTGCCATTCTGCCGACGTAAATCTGCAGGAGGCGGTCCTTAAGTGGTTAATAAAAAAATTAAATCAAAATATTATTTAAAAAATATTTTTTTTTAATAAAAAATAAATTAAAAAAAGGGGGGTTGCCACCTGGGGCCCTGGGGGCCTCCGGGCCCCTGGGGACCTCCGTACCTCTAAAAAATAAAATAAAATAAATTAGCCCTTTAATAAAAAATAAAAGAAGAATATATAAAAAAAATTTTTTAGGGGGTTCCCATCCGGGCCCCTGGGGACCCCCGGGCCCCTTACAGGTGTACTGCCTGTACCCCCTGATGGCGGCCCTGTTGATTACTGTATAAATGTGACTGGCAGGGAAGGGGTTAACACTAGGGGGGCATGGAAGCGGTTAAATGTGTATCCTGGGTGTGTTCTAACTGTGTGTGGAGGGGGACTGACTGGGGGAGGTGACCGATGCTGTGTCCCTATGTACAAGGGACGCAGCATCTGTCTCCTCTCCCTAACAGGACATGGAGCTCTGTGTCTACACACAGAGCTCCACGTCCCTGCTCTAAAACTGACGATCGCGGATACCTTGCGGCCATCACGGCCTCCAAGCATGCGCATCGGCATCTCGGGGACGCACCGGGTGCGCGCACGCGCCGCCGCCGGAACGTGTGCGCCCCCCAGTGACCGGAGGACTGGAGGACTTCATATGACATCCTCCTGGATCCTCCTGGATTTACAGAGCCACCGTGAGGCCGTCATTTGACAATGGCCCGGGGCTCAAGAAGTTAAGTGGTTAAAGTAGGGGTTCCGCGGAAAATAATTTTTTTTTAATGTGCATCTGCTGCTCTTAATATACTTTTGACTGTACTCTCGTGTCTGATATTTCTAGCACTCCGCATGGAGATTCGGCCGTAAACAATAATTTTTTAAAAATCTTTCTTGTATGGTTCCATCTTGCTCTGAAGCCCACAAGCAAATCGTTCCGGGATACAGGTGGTGCCGTCAACACTACGTGGTTGCCATCACAACGGCCGGCGTACTGAAAAGTACACGCCCCTTTGTGACGGGAGCCACAGCACCAGTATCAGCTCTAGCTCACAAAGATCTCCAGGTGTGTAATGGCGAACTCACCTGTTTTGCCAGCAATTAAAATGGAGGATTTGGATCCGCCTTCGTCACGTGACCCGAAGCATGAGTCACGTGACGAGTAAAATCACACAATATTTGCTGATTATGCCTTATGAATCATCTTCTGAGAATAGGGTGACCACATTTCCAAACTACCATTCAGGGACACCCCCCTTCCCAAAAGTCAGCTTGTGCTGTAACGAATCACAGCACAGTGATTGGACACAAGAGACAGGATTTCTGATTTCTCCAATCACAAGCAGGAGGGGCGGGGATTGTGCTCCTCCAGACATTCCTGGCAAGGACAAGTACTGTCAGTGAGTAAAGCGGTGATGTGGTGGCATCAGATTCTCCAAGGGGGGGCTGTGTCAGTTTAATTCCGGGACACTGTATTGTCCTGGAATGAATGTGGCCGGGACAGACCTGCAAAATGCAGGACTGTCCCGGGCAATCTGGGACACATGGTCAATGTTGCTGTGCTCCCAGGAGACACGTGGTCAACGTTGCTGTGCTCCCAGGAGACATTGCTAAATCGACCCAAGAAGCACTGGGGCGCATTGAGAGATGAAGCGACACGCCCCCTCCCGCGGGAGGAGAACCAGGTAGTGCCAGCTACACACTAGAGATCTAAGGTATGGGATTGTTATTGCAAAGAATGGATAGCGATTTGTTTAAATACACACGAAGATAGTCCGATCAAGCAATACATAAGATTTAGGGTGAACCTCCGCTTTAAGAGTCACTCGCCACCAGTTTCCCCACCTTGCCCCGCCCCTAATTTCACCACAAAACACGCCCTCGTAAATGATCTTGTGAAATAATACTGTTAAATGTTTTTTGCAGTATTACATTTTAAAAATAAATATTAACAACAACTTTAACATTATTTGTTGCAGAGTACGATTGATAGGTGCAGCGGAGTCAGTTGAGATCAGACTTTGTGTAGTAACAGGAACTGGCTTCTTTATTGGAACATCATCACACACAGGCAAAGATGTCTCCACATCATGGTAAGAAGAACAACAACACACAGACAACAAGGCAGGAAAAATAAATCAACGAGTACATTGCTGGGATAGAGAATACAACATATCATTAAGAACGCATATCATTAATCATTAGCGACATCTGGTGTCCTTTTTGTAAACTGCATCTGATATACAGTAAAAAGGCTAAGCTGAAGTTTTGTTGCATCTCCAACACCCCTTCTCAACAACTAAGGCTTAGTCTGTTAAACCTATCTTCTTTGTGAGCCTTGAATGTCTTTGGTTCAGAAGAAAGCTGCCATCTTCCTCTCTCTCGATCTGGATGCCAAGGTAATTCTTTATGTTGCCGAGGTCTTTGGTGTCAAAGTGCAGATTAAGTTTTTTCCAGTATTTCTGCTTCATCCCCTTCGTGCTCAAAACAAATCATGATATCATCCACATAAATAAGCATAAAGACCCATCTGTTTTCCAATCTCTTTGTGTATAAGCAGGGGTCTGCTTTACTCCTTTGACAGTTTTGATGTGTAAGCACTTCATTTATTTTTATATTCCACGCTCTGGCTGCTTGCTTTAGGCTATATATACTCCTGCAAAGTTTGCATACTAGGTCTGACCTTTGTTCATCTTTGAATCCTGGTGGCTGTTCCATGTAAATTTCTTCTGTTAAATCGCCATGTAGAAACGCGGTTTTCACATCAAAAAGTTTCACTTGCATTTTCCTTGTGATGGCTACTGTCAGCAAAGTCTGTATTGTAGTGTGCTTGACTACTGGTGCAAATGTCTCATCATAGTCCTCTCCGTAGTTTTGAGAATAGCCTTTGGCTACTAGTCTTGCTTTGTATCGTTCAATTGTGCTACCTGCATTGTATTTCACTTTAAAAGTCCATTTACAGCCTATGGCTTTCCTTCCGGGTGGTAGTTCTGTAAGTGTCCATGTTTTAGTGTCATGCATGGATTTTATCTCTTCCTCAGCAGCCTTTATCCATTTAGTTGCTTCTTGTTCTGAAAGTTGAGATATGTCTTTCCAGTTTACAGGTTCATTGAGACTGGCAGTACGTGCTTTGTATGAGAGACGTATAGGTGGTTTACCTTTGTTTTCTCTTGTTGACCGTCTCGGTTTTGTGTCTGAGCCTTCTTGTATCTGCTCTTCAGTACTGGTTGAGTCTACACTCACTTCAACTGTTTGTTCGGAAGTTACAGGGATGGGCTGGTCAATGTCAGTTTTCTATTCTATTATTGCTTCTACTGTTGTCATTACATTGTCTCTTAAATCTTCAACAAAAGTTACGCTGTTGCTAATGGTAACCTTGGCTGTTTTGGGATTTAGGATTCTGTAACCCTTGACATTGTCACTGTATCCAACAAAGATACCTTCAAACGCTCTGTTTTGGAGTGTGGTACGTTTTTCTTCAGGTATGTAGATAAATGCTTTGCATCCAAAAACTCTTATGCCCCGTACACACGATCACTTTATGTGATGAAAAAAAAAACGACGTTTTCTGTGAATTAAAAAACAACATTTTTGAAACTTCAATTTTCAAAGACGATGTTGCCTACACACCATCGTTTTTTCACAATGCTCTAGCAAAGCGAGGTTACGTTCACCACTCTTTTCCATTGAAGCTCGCTTCATAACTAGCTTCTGGGCATGCGCGGGTTGAAAAACGTCGTTTTAAAGACGTTTTTTGCTACACACAGTGATTTTCTGTGAAACAAAAAACGACGTTTTGAAAAACGACACAAAAAATTGAAATAACAACAAGAAACTGGGGAATGCCCAAGGAATAACCAAGCCTACTTACCGACCAGCTAGCAGAACAACCAATTAACCTGTCTAACAATGTGCGTTAAAAACAGGGGTTTTGTCCGCACGCATTTGCAAACGCATGCGTGAGCCACAGAGCCGCGCCAAGGCACCCCATAATTCTGTGGTCCTAACACTAACGGTGGATACGTTTTGTTTCACCTATGGTGTTTATATTGGTCCAGCAGTGCACCACCACCTTTGCAGCCATTGTGCTATATGCTGGGTGCTTGGTGTGCTTCTGTACCTTTAAGGAGGGGTGGCTCCCCTTTAGTCCACCTGCCCCTATCTATCCATTAAAATGCATGTGGCTCCATTGTGAGGACACTCACTGTTAGTGTTAGGACCACAGAATTATGGGGTGCCTTGGCGCGGCTCTGTGGCTCACGCATGCGTTTGCAAATGCGTGCGGACAAAACCCCTGTTTTTAACGCACATTGTTAGACAGGTTAATTGGTTGTTCTGCTAGCTGGTCGGTAAGTAGGCTTGGTTATTCCCTGGGCATTCCCCAGTTTCTTGTTGTTATCTGTTTTAGCCTTCCATTGCTACTTACTGCGATTGCCAGCTACAAAAAATTGAAGCATGCTTCAATTTTTTTTTGTCGTTTTTCACAAGACATAAAACGACATTTTCCCCCACACACGGTCATTTAAATTGACGTTTTTAAAAACGTCATTTTTTTTTCATCACATAAAGGGATCGTGTGTACGCGGCATTAGGTGCTTACACTTGGTTTCTCATTGTGCCATAGCTCATATGGTTTTTTTTCCATTGTTTTGGAAAGAAGTCTATTCTGCAGATATGTAGCTGTCATGGCTGCCTCACCCCAGTATTTTTGTGGTAGTCCAGAGTCTGTCAGCATACATCTGATCATTTCAGTCAGAGTTCTGTTCTTTCTTTCAGCTACTCCATTCTGTTCTGATGTATACGGGGACTGTCTTTTGATGTTCTATTCCATGCCTTTTCAAGTACTCTTGTATCTTACCTCCTGTGAATTCACCTCCATTATCGCTCCGAAGTATGAGAGGCTTCCTCTGAAACTTGTTACTTGTCTTTGTTATATAGTCTTGTAATTTGTCGAAGACTTCACTCTTGTGTTGCATTAGGTAGGTGACTGTATATCTTGAGTAGTCGTCTATGAAAGTCACTACGTACCTGTTGCCTCCAGGTGTTGGTGGCTTTAGGGGACCACACACGTCACTGTGAACTAAGTCAAGTGGTCTTAAGGCTCTCCTCTGGCTCACTTTGGGAAGTGTTGCTCTTGTAGCTTTGGATTTAATACAACCAGAGCTTTTTTTCTCAGAAAATAGGTGCAGGAACTCAACCACGACCCGTTCAGATTTCACAAACAGTAGAAGGGTCTTAAAGGGGCATTAAATACCAGAATTGCATTACATACAGTGTGCAGAGTTCAGGGGGTTACAAAGCAGTCACTTGTAAACACAGAAACCAGACTTCTGTGTTCACAAGTGATTGTGGTGAGCGGGCACCAAAGGGTCTGAGCCAAAGGTGGTGGAACTGAGTTCCACCAAGTTCCCCCAGAAAAAAAGCCCTGAATACAACACTCACATTTAACAGTGACTGGACAAGGGGATACCATTAGATCCCCTGTCAGATTCCTCCTCTGTAGTTCGGGATGCATTCTGGGTGTCTGTGACCTAGACGTCTGTGCCATATATGTATACAGTCATTGTGCCTGCTTGTGTGTACATAGTCTCACCTTTTCATTCACTGTGTTGAGGTGATACAGATGATCATCCAGCTTGGCACTTGCTATTGTCTGTTTGCCGTTTTGAATGGAACACTTATCACCTTGGAATTTCACGGTGAGTCCTCTGGCTGTTAGACGTTTCACAGATAGGTCCTCCTTCTAGATTAGGAACATAAAGCACGTCTTTCACTGGTATGGTTAAATTGTGTCCCGCATCATCAGGGCATACAAGGGTTCCATGCCCACACCCTTCTGCATGTATTGTGCTTCCATCTGCAAGGTAAATAGTTTCTTTGTTGTTCAGATCAAGTTCTGCGAAGAAAAATAAAAAATAAAAAAAATGCAATAAAACTATCCCCTATTTTGTAAACGCTATAAATTTTGCGCAAACCCGCCGATAAACGCTTATTGCGTTTTTTTTTTTACCAAAAATAGGTAGAAGAATACGTATCGGCCTAAACTGAGGACATTTTTTTATATATATATTTTGGGGGATATTTATTACAGCAAAAAGTAAAAAAAATGTTTTTTTTTTTTTCAAAATTGTCGCTCTATTTTTGTTTATAGCGCAAAAAATAAAAACCGCAGAGGTGATCAAATACCACCAAAAGAAAGCTCTATTTGTGGGGGAAAAGGGACGCCAATTTTGTTTGGGAGCCACGTCGCACGACCGCGCAATTGTCAGTTAAAGCGACGCAGTGCAGGAAGCTGAAATTTTGCCTGGGCAGGAGGGGGGTATATGTGCCCAATTAGCAAGTGGTTAACACATGAAACCACCAAGCTCCTCATTCACTCCCTTGTTATCTCTCACCTTGACTATTGCAACTCCCTTCTCATTGGCCTGCCTCTCCATAGGCTCCTCCCCTCTTCTGTCTATCATGAATGCTGCTGCCAGACTTATCCACCTTACCAACCAACCGCTCACTGTCTGCCAACCCTCTCTGTCAATCCCTCCACTGGCCCCCAATCGCCCAGGTGAATTCAATTCAAAATACTAACTTACAAAGCCATCCGCAACTCCACCCCGAGCTACATCACCTATCTTGTCTCCAAACTTCACCCAAACCGTCCTCTCTGCTCTTCTCAAGCTCTCTCGTCTCCTCCTCCCAGGCTCGCTTCCAGGATTTCTCCAGAGCCTCTCCTATCCTCTGGAACTCGCTACCTCAACCTGTCCCCCTACTCTTGCTACTTTCAGGTGATCCCTGAAAACTCATCTCTTCAGGGAGGCCTATCATGCTTACATATAATCTTTTATCACTTCCATCAGCTCATTCCCCACAGTTACAACATTTTGTACCAACTGCCCCTCCCTATTAGATTGTAAGCTCTTCTGAGCAAGGCCCTTTTAATCCTCTTGTATTTTATTGTATTGTAACTGTTTTGTCTCCCGTTTGTATTGTAAAGCGCTGCATAAACTGTTGGTGCTATATAAATCCTAAATCCCTTTCAGTTTTTTTCTTTTCTTTCTTTTTTTCTTGCCCAAATCACATGCTGTCTGTCAATCTGGGCAACACTGACATCTAGTGGCAATTTAGCATACAGCAGTTGGTCTTAATACTATAGCTACTGTGATTAGGGTTGCCCCATGTCCGGGATTTACCCGGACAGTTCGGGTTTTGAATCGTGTGTATGGGTTTCAGCCTGCCTGAAACATCGACACAATATTCAGACAGGAATGTGGCTCTGAGCAGGGCATGACAGGAGGCTAAGGGGGCTCTATGCATGCTGCATAGCTATTCTCTTTGGAGTGCCCAATGGTCTCCCTTTTTGATTTATTTTTGCATTACACCTGTAAGGGGCCCAATGGTCCCCAGGGGCCCTTACAGGCCCGGCTGGCCCCCCTCCTTTTTTTCGGGTTGTTTTGACACGACGTCCCTGGGACGTCCTCGTTCACATCCTCGCTTGCGCGTCTCCTGAGACGCGCTCGCGGAAGTGTCTGTGCTCGCCGGGTCCAGGAGACCCGTCGCAACACAGTTCACGGTGAAGAGCCAATGATAGCGGCTCTTCACCACCTGATCGCTCCATCCAATGAGCGATCAGTGTAATGTAAACACTGTAGGTCATCCAGAGGTCCTCTTCTCTTCTCTCCTCACACAGATACAGCGTGTGAGGACAGAAGTAGCTTTACAAGTGAGTTTTTTGTGCCCAGCAAGCTTAGCAGTGCCACTACACTACCAATCAGTGCCCCTACAGTCCCAATCTGCCACTCCAGTCCCCATCTGTGCCACCAGTGCCACTACAGTCCCCACCAGTGCCACTACAGTCCCCACCAGTGCCTCTACAGTCCCCACCAGTGCCACCTCTGCCACTTCAGTGCCCATTGGTGCTACCTAGTGTCTATCAGTGCCGCACCAGTGCCACTACAGTACTCATCAGTGCCGCCAGTGCTCCATCAGTGCCACTACTGTGCCCAGTGCCACTACAGTGCTCATTGGTGCTGCCAGTGTTCATCAGTGCTCATCAGTGCCACACCAGTGCCACTACAGTGCCCATCGGTGCCACCAGTACCACTACAGTGCTTATCAGTGCCACCAGTGTCCGTCAGTGCCACTACCGTGCCCAGTGCCACTACAGTGCTCATAGGTGCTGCCAGTGTCCATCAGTGCCACTACAGTGCTCATCAGTGCCCGTCAGTGCACCACCAGTGCCACTACAGTGCTTATCAGTGCCACCAGTGCTCCATCAGTGCTACACCAGTGCCCATCGGTGCCGCCAGTGTCCATCAGTGCCACACCAGTGCTCCATTGGTGCCACCAGTGCTCTATCAGTGCCACTACATTGCCCATTGTCACTACAGTTCTCATCGGTGCCACATTAGTGCCATCAGTACTACATCAGCGCCACTATAGTGCTCATCTGCACCACTACAGCACTCATCAGTGCCACTAGAGTGCCCATAAGTCACCACAGCCCACAGTCACCAGTATGGCAAAAAAGTTTTTTACCACTGAGGAGGCATACCAGCATATGTGCTTGACCGACGAGAGCAGCGGGGAGCTCTCTGATTCTGATTCAGAATATGAACCGGCTGAAAGCAGTGGGTCTTCTTCAGATTCAGAGGAAGAGCAAAGTGTGCCCATGAAACGAAGACATATTGACATGGAGCAGTAGGCTACCACAAGTAGCGATGTGGCGTCAACCAGCAGCTCAGTGCGATCCACCAGAAATGCAGTGGCATCAACTAGCAGCTCAGTGCGATCCACCAGAGATGCAGTGGCATCAACTAGCAGCTCGGTGCGATCCAGAAGAGATGAAGTACCACTGCAGCAAAGGCCAAGAACCAGCAGTGTGTCAGAATCTCAGCCCCAAAGGGTTAGGACCCATGCCAGCCTTCCCTATGCCCTTGAAAACCCTATGTGGCTTCCCCCCAATTCAGGAGCAGCAAACATCCCCCCTTTCACTGCCCAGCCAGGTGTTCAGGTGAACACCTAGTTTTTACCCAAGACCTATTATCCTCCATCGTGGCCCAGTGCAACCTCTATGCACAACAATTTATAACAGACCACCCTGATTCCAGTTACGCCCGTCCCTATAAATGGAGAGCATTGACAGTGGAGGAATTTAAAATATTTTTGGGCCTAACGTTTAACATGGGACTCACAAAAAAAAATGAATCGTACGCATATTGGTCCAAAAATCCCATCCATCATATGCCAATTTTTTCATCCACCATGTCAAGATTCAGATACCACATGATAATGCGTTTCCTCCATTACAACGACAACACCCAGTGCCCTCCCCGAAATGACCCATCACATGACAAATTATTTAAAATTCGGCCACTTCTAAATTTTTTCTCTGAGAAATTTTCCCAGTTATTTGTCCCCGACCAAAATATTTCCGTGGATGAGTCATTGGTCCACTTCACAGGCAGGCTTGGCATCAAGCAGTATATACCAAACAAAAGGGCCCGATATGGAGTTAAGCTCTACAAGCTATGTGACCGGGTCACAGGGTACGTCTACGCCTTCCGGGTGTACGAAGGGAAGGACACCCAACTGAATCCCCCTGAATGTCCAGAATATATTGGAGCCAGTGGAAAGATTGTTTGGGATCTTGTATATCCACTCCTTGGAAAGGGTTACCACCTTTATGTGGATAATTTCTATACAAGCTTGCCCCTCTTCCGCAACCTTCACCGGATGGGCACTCCAGCATGTGGTACAGTGCGACCCAATAGGAAGGGTTTCCCGCAAAGGCTCATTATGGAAAGACTGCAAAAAGGGGAAACGGCGTCTTTGCGGAATGAGGAAGTATTGGCTATCCGGTGGAGGGACAAACGAAATGTCCACATGCTCTCAACGATACATGATGACACCCACGTGGAAATCCTGAGAAGAAACGGCCCTGTCCAAAAACCACAATGTGTTCAAGACTATAATTTGTTCATGGGGGGAGTCGATTTCAATGATCAGATGCTCGAACCCTATCTTCCCACAAGAAAAAGCTGCCATTGGTATAAAAAAGTCTCCATATATCTTTTTAGTTTGGCCATTTACAACACTTATGTCATTTACCGTAAATCTACAAGGACCCCCTTATCTTATCTCCGTTACCAAGAAGTAATTATCTCCTGCCTTATAGACTCACCAGATGACATTCGCTCTGATTGCGTGAGCAGACTCCATGAACGCCACTTTATTGAGAAAATCCCCCCCAATGAATCAGGCCGAAAACGTCAAAAGAGATGGGTGGGAGAAGCCTCTACCCCTGTCCCCATTCTTTCCTGGCCTGCTAATTGGACCATGTACCTGCTTACTACCAGGACCAATATTTTGGCACTGCTGGCAATGTTTCTACTTGCACTGGCCCTGGACTATATATGGACAGTATCCCTGCCTGTACCGACTATGGACAAAATTCCTGCCTGCTGCCTGGACAATTCCATTCACTGTCGCTGACCACGTCCCTGCCTGCTGCCTGGATCAGGGCTCTCCTCCTGTGGACAATTGCACTACTAAAACCACAGGTAAACTTTTTTTATTACCCATTACTCAGCAGAATGTATTTTAGGATGTAATTCATGGTATGTACATGCTATGTTAGAAATATGAAGGGCCTTCAAAAATGTGATAGATTGTAAGGAAATTGGATGTGTAATTGTGTCCCTACAACACCTGATGGTGCTTCTTGGATGTTGGGTCTCTATGTGGCCAGACTGTGTAAAAGTCTCACACATGTGGTATTGCCATAATCAGGAGGAGCAGCAGAATATATTTTGGGGTGTAATTTTTGCTATGTACATGCTATGTGTTGGAAATATCCTATAAATGGACAACTTTGTGTAAAAAAAAAGCTTTTTCATTTTTTTCCCACATTTTCCAAAAACATTGGCAAAAAAATGAACTGTTTAAAAGGCTCATTATGGCTCATAGATTATACGTTGGGGTGTTAGCTTTCCAAAATGGGGTCATTTTGTGGGCATTTCCATTGTCCTGGTGCTCCTGGGTCTTCAAAAGTGTAATAGGTGGTTGAGAGATTAGATGTGTAATTTATGCTCCTGGAATGCTTGAAGTTGCTACTTCGGTGTTGGGCCTCTGTATGTGGCCACGCTGTGTAAAAGTCTCACACATGTGGTATTGCCATACTCAGGAGGAGTAGCAGAATATATTTTGTGGTGTCATTTGTGGAATATACATGCCATGTGAGAGAAATAACCTGTTATAATGACAATATGGTGTTAAAAAAAATAAAAATAAAAAAATCCTAATTTTGCAAAGAATTGTGGGAACAAATGACAACTTCAAAAAACGAATTATGCCTCTTACTAACTACCTTGGAATGTCTACTTTCCAAAAAGGGGTCATTTGGGTGGTATTTGTACTTTACTGGCTTGTTAGGGTCTCAAGAAATGAGAGAAGCTGTCAGTACATCAGATGTGATCAAATTGTTCAATTTTCAGAAATTGGTACCATAGCTTGTAGACCCTATAACTTCCACCCAGACTAAATAATATCCCAATTTTTTTTTTTTTTTTTTACCAAAAATATGTGGCAGTATACATTTTAGGTCAAATTTATGAGGAAAATTTACTTTTTTGCAAAATGTTATGATAGAAATGAAGAAAAATTCATTTTTTTACAAAATTTTCGTTCTTTTTTCATTAATAGCGAAAAAAATAAAAACCACAGAGATGATCAAATACCACCAAAAGAAAGCTCTATTTGTGGGAAAAAAGGACAAAAATTTCATTTGGTTATAGTGTTGTATGACTGAGCTATTGTCATTCAAAATGTAAGAGCACCGAAAGCTGAAAATTGGTCTGGTTAGGAAGGGTATTTAAGTGCCCAGTGGTCAAGTGGTTAAACATCTGCTTTCTCTTAATCACTCCTGAAGGATTTTAACTCGACTTTATTCAAGGAAAACAATACTAACGTAATATACACACACACACACACACACACATATATATATATATATCAAGAAATAAAACAATATAAGAAAGGAAAGCAATATTTGAGTGGTTAGGGAAAAAATAACATAAATACAAAATAATCATTCTATCCACTCCATCACAACGCACCACCACTGCCTACCGGTAAGCCTTAAAAGGTTTGTAAAGGATTTTTTTTTTAAATCTTAATAGCTTCCTTTACCTTCATGCAGTGCTGTTTTCATGTCCTCATTGTTCGTTTTTGCTCTCAAGTGTCTGTAATCCTTCTCTGATCTCCACACTTCCTGGTTGTCTGGTACCTGATCACCACAGTCCTGGGAGCTTTCTCTCTGTGGTCACTAATCACGGAGGTGCGATTACTGTGTGTCTAAAACCCATGAGCAGCAATCACTTTCGTTTTCCAAACCAACACTGCCCTGTATTGGCTCTGTGGCTCTGTACATCAGAGAGACAGGAAGCAGCATGCAAAAACGAAACTAGAACTGCAGGCACATTATATGATTGATTTTTATCTATTTTTAATCATTTTTAAAAGGAATCAGTTAACTTTTATTAGCCAGATTCAGAAAGACTTATGATGATGTATCAGTAGATACACCGTCGTTAGTCCGAATGCGCGCCGTCGTATGTTTAAGCGCATTCTAGAAACCAGATACGCTTACATTTCGCCAAGATAAGCCCGGTGTAAGTCTCCTACGCCGTTGTATCTTAGCTGCATATCTACCCTGGCCGCTAGGGGCTTGTACGTTGATTTATGTCTAGAATATGTAAATGAGCAAGATACGCCTATTCACGAACGTACGCACGCCCATCACAGTAAGCTACTCCGATTACGTAAGGCGTTTTTCAGGCGTAAAGATAAACCACCAAAAAGATGGCGCAGCCAATGTTAAGTATGGACGTCGGAACAGCCGTCGAATTTCACGTCGTTTGCGTAAGCCGATTCAGAATGGGGCTGGGCGTAAGTTACGTTCACGTCGAAAGCATTGACTATTTGCGACCGTTCGTTCGGCGCGTCATTTACGCAGGGTCACGATGCATTTACATGTATCACGCCCACCTTCCACCTACTTTGAATTACGTGGACTTACGCCGGCCCATCTACGCTACGCCACCGTAACTTAGGGAGCAAGTGCTTTGTGAATACGGCACTTGCCTCTCTAACTTGCAGCGGAGTAGCGTATATTCGATACGCATAGCCTGCTTACCAATACGCCGCCCTACCTGAATCTAGCTATATGTCTCTATACCCTGTAAACAGTAATTTCTGCAAAAAAAAAAAGTTTTCCTTTACAACTCCTTTAACTTCTTGAGGCCCGCGCTATAGCCGAATGACGGCTACAGCGCGGACCTGAATTTCCAACAGGATGTCAAAAGACGTCCGCCCCTTTGGGCGTTCCCCACGCAGCAGGGAAATTCTAATCTGGCCGTGTCCCTTAGACACAGCCAATCACAGATCGCGGCAAACGGCCAATTGGAGTGGCCGTTTGCGATGCGATCTGTGCGGCCAATGGGAGATGATCTCAAATGTAAACATATAAGATCATCTCTCATTGCCGGCTCCTGGCACTAAGGGAGAGAGGAGACCGATCTGTGTCCCTTGTACATAGGGGCACAGATCAGTCACCTCCCCCAGTCACCCCCCTCCCCCTACAGTTAGAACACTATTATAGGGTAGACATTTAACCCCTTCCTCACCCCCTAGTGTTAACCCCTTCGATGCCAGTCACATTTATACAGTATATTAATCAAGGTGTAAGGGGAGCAGGGAAATACGCAATTGTCCACCGGTGCCCAGGTGGTAAGTATTAACACATGTATTTGATCAAGTACCTAATTAGGTGATGTTGCTGTAACCATATATATAATGCAAAACAAGGGGGAAAGGACGGGGAAAAGCGAATGATTGGCCCATAGAGGGCCTAAAGGGGTTACTTATAGCAACTCAAATAGTAACGCTGGAGAGGTTAAGATACAAAAACTTGTTTATTAATGAGTATCAAAATTTAAAAGGTTATATACAGCACAACTGTATTGGAACTCTAAGATTGGTCGCCTATGGATGGGGTTGGCCGACCTTCTTAGAAAAAGGGGGAAAATAAAAAATAAAAATAAAACACTTAGACAAAACAGAGGACTAACCTACAAACACACAGACTGTACGCGTGGTCCGGACACCTTAGTGTTCAGTCTGCACTATGATTACACTCATGTGTGGATAATTTGATGCGGTCATCATAATAAATGAAATAGAGGTGGGGGATATAGTTGTCCCCTCCCGGGAGGTCCGCAAGAAGCCGAAAGGATGTAATCAGTGAGTGGAGGATGGAAACTTGCTGGGTAGATGGATGGGGAGGGTAGGAGGTGGAAAAAAGTGGGTAATATTATATAATTATCATGTATCAGGAACCATGGTATTTGTTAAGCCACAAGCTACAAGCTACAACGGAGGAAGACTTGATTGGAATAGGAGACCAATAAGTGCATCAATGGGGCTGGTGATAATTATCACATGAATCAGTAAGCACCATTGAGTGACTACTGTCTGTTCACTGTCCAAAGGTGGTTGGTAATATGCAAGTCACTTGAGTTCAGCAGGAGGGAGTTGTGGAGGTATCTTTGAGTCCATCGTCAGTATGTGGTCACATATGTTGTTAGTACTTGTTGAGACTCATGTAACAGCTGTTAGCATGGACATTTTTCCTAAATAGATACCACAACTAAAACTCTTAGCATCTGGTTTGTTGGTTTCATGAAGGTAAAAAGAAAACCATACGTTACCACCTTATTTGCCGGGTTCTGCTGGTCAGACTGCTTCACTGTTGGAAAGTCCTTAATAGATGTCCAGACCAGGTGTCCCGATATAGGGATGTCAGATGACATCCGTTGCTGCCAGGGGCTGCGATGGAAACAAAGGTTGGTGGAATCGTGGTGTAGACCAGATCAATTCTGCTGTCCTCAGTGACTATAGATCAATCCTCCAGGTGATGGCTAGTGTGGATTCGATTGCTCTGCATATGCTGGATGTTTAGAGCATATCTATTTCAGGTTCCTTCATCCACCATCCTCTGTGCCGACACGCTTGTTTCCGGTGTCACGTGGTCACGCTTGCTGGTGACGTCAACGCGTTTCGCCTTGCACACTGGCGTAGCTTCGTCTCGGACGTATTGATCTTCAGCAGTGACGTTTGTTTATATGCGTCACCGCTGGCGGTCATCACCAATAGAAAAAAGGTGGAGGAAGAGTTAGATGCTGAGTCGTTTCATGGCGTCATGTTTGTCTTGTAGTTTTTTCTTTTCAAGTTATGCCGAGCAATGTGTAGCATTAGAGTTCCTGGTGGTGGTTAAACCATTTAAGAAGGGGGGAAAAAGGGAGGTTCATCAGAAGATGGGGAACAGAATGGAAATGCAAAGTTGCAGTGTTCCCCACTATACTGTGAACCGACCATACTTCGAAAAATGGAATAACTGTATTACAATCAGAATTAATTGTGTTCATATATAGGATAAGGGAAGAGGGCAGGGGAAAGAGACAAATTAGTGGGGGTAATGGGGAAGGCTGGACGAGGGGGGGGAGGGGAGGGGCCACATGAAGGAAGGAAACAAGATGAAACAACATTCTAAATGAACACTTATATGGCCTTTTTTATCCCCTTTTTGCGGTTTACAGACGCTAGGGGAATATGAGATAGCAATATGTAGGTTAGGACTTAATTTTATTATTAATAGCTGAGGAGGTCTAGAAGCAAGACAGGTTAAACATCCCTGCGAGTATGAGTGTTTTTTATGACATATAGCAGTCCAAAGGTCACTTGAGGGGAGGAGTGGAAGCAGTTGTGGACATTTTAGTGGCTTAAGGTATTGCAGGCATGGGAGACCAGTTTTAGGGAGTCAAGGAGAAAGAGAAGACGGAATGTGCCCGTTAGTAGAGGGGCCAAGCATGGTCCTGCTAGGGGTCCAGGAAGGACTGTAAGTTTAGTTCAGTATTGAGTCCCACAGGGACTAAAGATTTGAGGCGGTATACCCACCATTTTTCCTTCTGTAGAAGGATATGGTCAAAATCGCCACGCCTGTTGGGTAGCTTGAGTGCGTAGATACCCTTAACTGTTAGGCCTTTTGAACTTCTATTGTGATGTTGTTGTCCAAGGGCACCGGTGAAGGTTGATGTCCTGTCCACAAATGGGCAGACTTGACACCTGTTACATGGAAACATTCCAAGTGTTCTTGGATAGTTAGATATCCAGGTGGTTTCTGGTTCGTTAATGAATTCTGATCTTATCAGCATATCGCCGATGCTCTTTGCTCTACGTGCAACCATTTTGGGAGAATGGCCCACGATGTCTGTCAGGATTGGGGCATTACGCAGTATGCCCCAATGTTTTTCAAGAACTTTCCAAACGCTACCCCATTGCGAACCATATGGGGTAATGATTCGGACTGGTTCTATTAGTTCCTGAGAGAGTTTGTCAATCGTCCTTTTCTTGGTGAGAAGGTCCAGTCGGTCACGAATCGCCGACCTTTTTTTGGCCTTCTTGATTTGGCCGTGGGAGTACCCACGTTCACGAAAGCGTACGTATAAATCTTGGCTTTCGCGTTTATAATCGTCCGGGCTGGAACAATTCCTCTTGATGCGGAGGAATTGGCCGACTGATTTGGCCTGATTATATACGTTGCTCCATGAGGGGCAACGTATATAATCAGGGGCCAAATCCTAATTTCACACAGGCATTTAGAAACAATGATGTGGTTCATTATACAGGTAATTTCGAACCGGAGAACAATGTTTTGACCCATAATAGTTTTTTACCATTGGGGGATATAGATAACACGGGTAATGATAACTTGTTTTCTAATGCCAACCATACTTTGCCTTCTGCACCATATGAACTGGGCTATGGTGACCAGTCTATGAACTTTGTCCAGCCCATTTGGGGTTTTCCCCGAGCTGGACAAGGGGTAAAAATACTGGCAAAGTTAAAAGAGGGGTCAGAGGGGGGAGGCATGCTAAGCCCCAAAAGACCAAAAACGTAACTAGTTCCGGGATTTTTAATTTAAGTTCCCATATTTTGACTGATTCTGAACTGTTAGTTTTGGATAGAGGGTTGAAATATGCCCCTCCAAAAAATATAAATAAATTTAAAACCTATATGGACATCCACAAGTATGTCCGGAAATTGAGTATTCAACGGTATATATTGTCCAATCCTTTTAGTCCACCCAAAACTTCTGTCCATAACTATGTTCACTCTGGTTTGGCAAATGCCTCCACGTATAATCCCCCGGGACAATTACCTGCTTCTTTGAAGGTATTTAGAGATCTAGCTCTCAAGGACCTAGACAATTTACGCGTCAAGAGAGTACGTTGTAAATTAGATATAGAAATGGGTATCAAATCTCTTTGTGATAACAAAAACCTTGTGATCCGCCCCGCTGATAAGGGGGGGGGTATTGTAGTCTTAAACAAACATGACTACCTACAGGAGATGACCAACATCCTAAGTGACAGGGATACTTACACCCCTCTTCCCCTCAATCCGGGAGAGAAATACAGAAAGGCCTTGGTGGAGATTGAAAATAAGGGTTACCGTTCAAACATCCTTAGCCTTAAGGAGAAATCCTTTTTGGTTCCCAAGGACCCACGAGTGCCAATTATGTATTACCTTCCTAAGGTACATAAAAATCCGGTTTGCCCCCCGGGTCGTCCCATAGTCAGCGGGATTGATTCCGTGACGTCCCGGGTGGGCAAATATATAGATTTTTATCTCCAGCCCCTTGTAAAAGCTATGTCTTCGTTTGTCAAAGACACTAGTCATGTTATTGATCTAGTAACAGGATTGTCACTCCCTCCGAATGTATGGTTAGTGGCTGCTGACGTCACATCACTATACAATGTAATTCCCCATGAGGTGGGTCTAGAGGCAGTCTCGCACTTCTTAAAGAGGGATTCGGGCCTCATTGATGGGCAGATTGCGTTCATCATGGAGTTACTTCAATATGCGGCATCCCACAATTTTTTTGGGCATAATGGGCAGTTCTATAGACAAGATAGAGGTGTCGCGATGGGGGCTAAGTATGCCCCTAGCTTGGCCAATTTGTTTATGGCCAAGTGGGAGGAGGATGTTGTCGATGTGCCTTCTAGACCCCAGGTGCTCTTGTGGGCTAGGTACATCGATGACATCCTCCTCCTATGGGACGGCAGTGAAGATGACCTCACCCAGTTCATGCATTTCCTCAATACCAATGATATTGGGATTATTCTCAAATACGAGGCAAGCATGAAAACCATTAATTTTTTGGATTTGGTCATCACGAGAGAGGGTGACAAGTTGTCCATGTCCACCCACTTTAAAACTACGGACAGAAACTCCTTTATCCCGCATGATAGTTGCCACCATGCCAGTTGGCTTAAGGCTGTCCCCAAGGGCCAATTTCTCAGTTTGAGGAGAAACTGTAGTGACCAGGGGACTTTCCTAAAACAGGCCGAAATCCTGAATAAACAATTTTTAGAAAAGGGTTACAACCCCTCTTTCTTGACTGAGTCTCTGGCATCAGTAACTAACACTAGTAGAGAGGTTATATTGAGAAGTAAACCTAAGCCCACCATGGTGGACAAATATAGATGCCCCTTCGTGACTGACTACTCGTGCCAACATGCTAATATAAAGCATATTTTGAATAAGCATTGGCATGTTCTCAAGAGTGACAGAATTCTGAATGACATCTTGCCTGACAAGCCCCAGGTAGTCTTTAGGGGTGCCACCTCATTAAGGAATAAATTGGCTCCCAATATTTTGGATCCACCTAAGACTTTATCCATGTTTTCATCTGGTTTGACAGGCTTTTTTAAGTGTGGACACTGTAGGGTGTGTACGGTCAGCAACCATACCCCTAAGAGAACCACCAGTTTTCGTTCTAGACATTCCTCTAAAGTCTACCAGATAAAATCTTTTATAACGTGCTCTACAGTGGGAATTATCTACATGATCCAGTGCCCGTGCGGGCTACAGTATGTGGGCAGGACCAAACGCCCACTACATGTACGCCTAAATGAGCATTTGACCAACATCTGTAGCGGTTTCCCCGACCATTCGGTCTCCAAACATTTCTTAACCACACACAACAAAGACCCAAGGGGCACTATTTTCCTGGGGATTGATAAATACCAGGCCCACTGGAGAGGTAGTGACCTCGTTAGGAGTATTTCCCGCTCTGAAATGGCATGGATCCATACTCTTAGATGTTTCGAACCACACGGCCTCAATATAGAAGTGCATGTCAATTGTTTCATAGACAATTCTTGAGGTACTATGATGGCCACTTAAGAATTATTGTGGAGTCCCTTCGTTATAGGGCTCCATATACTTTCCATCATATTGACTATCCACTGTCTATATTGTGCAGCATATTATACTTTTTTCTACTGTCTACCCCCCATACTGCATTTTAACTTTAAGATTTATATGGTTGTTTATTTTTTATAAGTATACTCTATTGTTGTATTGGAATAACCTTTTTGCCCATTGACAAATATCTAGGTGTGTCCCATTGTTGTTTTTGGTGACATACTGTGGTTATCCCATGTATTCTTGTATGGATATATCACTGATGAGAACGCCTATGATCCAGCTGACATGTGATATGCATTAAGGGTTACATGAATTGTTTACCCGGATAAGAATACGTTTATTGTCTATTATTGTTTGCCAGGTATTAATGCAAGTGGCCGTGTGCCAGTTTCATATGGTAATATGGCCCCTTGTGCTGTTTAAAAAGGTTTTTTTTCTCCCGTGTATCTTGTTATGCTTCATTGCCATGCTAACAAGTGTTTTTGGGTTGTGAGCTTGATAAACACTACTTTCGTTTTTTATTAAGTTCTGCTCCCGCATTATGACATGACAGACAGTGGCTGCTCATATTTGACCAGCCCATCTAGTTTTTTTCTTTGTCTTCTACTTTAGAATTATTTTACGGTAGGGAAGTATACGCTTAAGCGGTTTTTCCCTTACTTTGTCCCTTCTACAAGATGGCGGGGCCATAACCATGTGAGACTGACTCCGCCCGCTGAGGGTTTTTCTGCGGTGACGTGGATCGTCGTCCTCATCCCGTGACCAAGTCTTTTGTGAAGACGAAACGTTGGGAGGAGACGTTCCCACGTCATCGCAACCACACGAGGGGACGTGTGGCACCTTTTATTTATATGCTCCAAACCTGCATCTGTTTGTAAGTGCATTTTTTGGCTTTTTAGAGATTAAATTTTATACAGATTTACACTATTTTAGTTTCTTTTGATTCTATGCTATCCACTGTGACCCGCCGAGGACTCGCTTCTGGCTTGTTATTGTGTTATATGGTGAGAGTTGTCCAGCTCCTTTTTCACTGCCTATATTGATCCCAGAGGGGATCCTACTGTCTGGTAAGGGTCAGTGTGTACTTTTGGTGGTGGGACCAGCACTCTCCCTTCCTCACAGCTTTGATTGTTTTTCCACGGGTGATTATTATCTGTATCCATGCAGTCTACACTATGAAAGTTTTTTCTGTTTCTTTCCACTGAGGATCCGTCCTTACTTGTATATGACGATGCAAGGTGAAGTTTGAATACGCTATTCTCAAGGCCTATACTGACCTCAAGAGGGTCTTATCATTTGGTAAGGGTCAGTGTGTACTTTGGTGGAGGGTTGTCACTGCCTTCTGCCTAGCATATAGCTATCCCTCACGGGTGGTTATTATTCATAATTTCCAACGGTGTTATACTATGCAAGTCTTTTTTGTTTCTTTTTCCGGTATTATGACTCCACATTGAAACCCACAAGTGCAGCATATTTGTGATTGGAAAAGCGGCGTTGGTTCACCAATACTTTTTGAAAAATCCAGCTTCACTGGCTTCACAGATGGACCTCTGACTACTGAAAAGAACTTAATTCTTTCTCATGATTGACTCGCAAGCTTTTCTCATACACTTCTAATTTTTGGACTAATTAATCTAGTTTTTTATGGTTCAACAATACGTTAGAATTTCTATGATTATTATTTTTTGTGTGTCCTACATTCTGTGCCATCATTAGGCACAGTCTCACACTTTCTCAGCGCGATTCCTCCCCTTCTTCCAGTTTGTATAACATTTTTGAATTGCAGCTTTTTTATCTTTGTTGTGTATAGGGTATGCGCAATTCTTTCCATTTTTTCTACATTTATACAGTAATTAGTGCATATTTATAGCACTGATCGCAGCATAAATGTGAATGGCGCCAAAAATGTGTCAAAAGTGTCCGATGTGTCCGCCACAGTCCCAATAAAAATCGCAGATCGCCGCCATTACTAGTAAAAAAAAAAAAATAATAATTTGGTCCCCTATTTTGTAGGCGCTATAAAACTTTTGCGCAAACCAGTCGCTTATTGCGATTTTTTTTTTTTACCAAAAATATGTAGAATACGTATCGGCCTAAACTGAGAATTTTTTTTTTTTTTTTAATTGGGCTATTTATTATAGCAAAAAGTAAAAAATATTGTAATTTTTTTTCAAAATTGACGCTCTTTTTTGTTTATAGCGCAAAAAATAAAAACCGCAGAGGCGATCAAATACCACCAAAAGAAAGCTCTACTTGTGGGGAAAAAAGGACGCCAATTTTGTTTGGGAGCCACGTCGCACGACCGCGCAATTGTCAGTTAAAGTGATGCAGTGCCGGAAGCTGAAATTTCACCTGGGCAGGAGGGGGTATATGTGCCCAGTAAGCAAGTGGTTAATCTAGGCTTACCTGTAGGTGTAACTTGTCCCCTACTTTAAGTGGTTAATGTGCGCCGTTTTCATACCAGAAAAATCAGAAAAGAAAGACTGTGCATGATCAGAAACAATAAAAAAAACAAAAAATTTTCTTTTATCCGTTCCGATTTGCTGTAAAACATTGAAAAAAATGGGACGAATGTTCGCGCCCCCTTGTTCTTTTTATCCCATGTCATGTCTGTTAGGCCTCGTACACACAATAGGATAGCCAGAGGACAACGGTCTGATGGACCGTTTTCATCGGTCAAAAACAATCGTGTGTGGACGCCCCATAGGTTATTTAACCTTTGGTTAAAAAAAAGCCAACTTGCTTTAAAATGTAACCGATGGATACCTAACCGATAGGTCAAAACTGATCATTAGTAGTCAGTTAAAAATCCGCGCATGCTCAGAATCAAGTCAACGCATGCTCGGAAGCATTTAACTTTAACCGTTGCCATGGGATGGACTGATGGTGTGTACGCAGCTTTATGGGTGCACATTGTTTTCAGGTTCATACATTTCATGTCCTAAATCAGCTTCAGAGGTCAGATCTGCAGATTATTTGTACAAAACCTGACTGTATACTTCTTCCTGGGGAAGACTGAAGCGTGTATCTGCACGCTGCCAGATTCTGATTTATCTTTACACCCCATTGTTGTGTCTGGGCGGGTATTGAATCCAGCCTCATAGTTTCGTTTCTGCCTGGGAATAGGCGGAAAACAAACTATTCATACTAGGAGCAAATGACTAATCTGTCACAAGTCTCCTCCGGCTCACAATGGCAGCACAAGCGAGCGTTCTTCTCCTGGCCGCCCTCTGCATAGGGACAGGTAAGGGGCCGCCAACTTTATATAGCCGGTAATTCTAAAGCCTTATACACACGATCGGACTTCCATCTGACTTTTCTGTGGATTTTATTCCAAAGAGGTGCTGGCTGTGAACTTGGTATGCATTAACGTGACCACCAGTAGTGGTGCGTCCATAGGCGTGCGCACAGGGTGTGCCAGGTGTGCCCAGGCACACCCTAATCCCCCTGTGCAGAACAGATCCCCTCTACATACCTGCCCCCCCCCCCACAGCACTTCCGGCTTCCCTCCTCTCCCACCAGTTGTTGCTGTGGATGTTTTAGGATGAGTGGGGGAAGGGGCCAGTACAGTAAATATGCCATTTACCAGCCCCTTCCCTTTCTGAATGAATATTGTGAGTAATCGGTAGAGTGTGTTTGAGCTTTGGGGTGCACACCCTAATGCCAAAGCCTGCGCACACCTATGGGTGCGTCCATACAGGGCGCAGGAGCGCCGCCCCCTCTCTCTCTCTCTTCTGCACCGCCATGGAATACAATACGTAAATTCATGCATTGCATGAATCTATGTATTGTTGCTGCCGCCCACTATTCAGATGGCCGAGAGATTCGACATGACGCTGACTGAATACAGAATAGCAATCTGTCTATCGAACCTGATATACACACACACGTACGGTACTTTTCGACATTATAGAGAAAAGATTCGACACAATAGAAATAATGGATTCGACATTCGAGGGAAAATATATACTGCACTTGTACAATTTAATGCTCCGCCCATAGGCTATAGAAACATTCTAATGTTGGTTGACTATGACTAGTAATAATAATATAATTATTTATTATTATTAGTACTAGTCACATTAGAATTCTTGTAGGTGGAATATTCGACCGGAAAAGTACGATTCAACGTAAATTTTCGAAGTTCCGTCGAATATTCTTTGACCATTCGACAGAAACCAACTATTATTGGATTTTCGGACGAAAGCTATTCGTCAACGAAAAACAAAATAAATCAAAATGATTTTCGGGATTAACTAAATACATGTATTTTCCAGACGAAAACGAAAAAACGAAACAAAATATTCCAGTCTGTACATGTCTAGTGGCTATAATTGACGGGCACAGTGGTGACAATTGATGGCACAGTGGTAACAATTGATGGCACAGTGGCTGCGTTTGATGGTATGGCACAGTGGCGACAATTGATGGCACAATGGCTGCAATCTATGGGCACAGTAGCTTCGTATGATGGGCACAGTGAGGCTGCAATTTTTTTTTTCGTTTGTTTGCTCCCAAAAATTTTGAGCACCAGCCGCCACTGGTGACCACGTGTCCCAGATTTTGCAGGTCTGTCCCAGGCACATTCATTCCAGGACAATACACTGTCCTGGAAAAAAACTGACACAGCCACCCCCCAGGTAGGGTGACTACATTCCCAAAAGGCCTTTCATGGACCCCCTTCCCAAAAATCAGCTTGTGCTGTAATGAATCACAGCACAGCTGGGGCAGCGGATGCGCGCTCTACCCAGAAGAACTGATCACACCATCCAAAAAAAGGCAACCGCATTTACTCACTAACAGCACTTGCCCTGACTGGCCGAGACCCGCTTTACCTTGTTCCACCGCTGGCTTTACACTGCCCTGCTGTGATTAGACACAAGAGGTGGGATTTATGATTTCTCCAACCCCTCTCCCCTCTATCTGTTGCCCCCAAAAAAGGCCACCACATCACCGCTTTACTCACTGACAGTACTTGTCCTGGCCGGGAATGCCTGGAGGAGCACAATCCCCGCCCCCTGCTTGTGATTGGAGAAATCATAAATCCCCCCTCTTGTGTCCAATCACTGTGCTGTGATACGTTAGAGCAAGGATCTCCAAACTACGGCCCTCCAGCTGTTTCGGAACTACATTTCCCATGAGGCATTGTAAAATTCTGACATTCACAGACATGACTAAGCATGATGGGAATTGTAGTTCCTGAACAACTGGAGGGCCATAGTTTGGAGATCCCTGCGTTAGAGCACAAGCTGATTTTTGGGAAGGGAGGGTGTCCCTGAATGGTGAATTTGGAATTGTAGTCACCCTAGTATGCATACACATGGCAGAACTTTTTCAGCCAACGTTCACCAAATCACGTGGTTTTTCAGCTCTTTACCGCCACCCTTTGGGCAACTTCTGCTATTGTTGGCTGATCTTTAGCATTGGTTCGGAACATGTGTGTTTGTACTTTGGACTTAAAGGGCCCGATCCACAAAAACGGGCGTATCTTTGTGCGGGCGTAGCGTATCTTGTTTACGCTACGCCGCCGAAAGTTAGAAAGGCATTCCGTATCCAAAAAAGACTTAAGTTACGGCAGTGTAGAGTAAATAGGCTGGCGCAAGCCCGAGTAATTCAAATGTGGAAGAGGTGTGCGTGATTTATGTTAAATCATCGAGACCCCACGTAAATGATGTTTTTTTAACGGCGCATGCGCCGTCCGTGGAGGTATCCCAGTGCGCATGCGCAAAATCACGTCGCAAATAGTCAATGCTTTCGACGTGACGCTGTCCATACTTAACATTGCGTACGCCTCTATAGAGCAGGGGTAACTTTACGCCGGACATACGCTTACGCAAACTATGTAAAAAAAATGCGGCGGGCGTACGTATGTTCGTGGATCGGCGTATCTATCTCATTTGCATGTTTTACGCAGAAAATCTACGGAAGCACCCCTAGCGGCCAGCGTAAATTTGCAACTAAGATACGACCGCATAATAGACTTACGTCAGTCGTATCTTAGCGTAATTCCGGCGTATATTGTTTTGTGGATACAAAACAAAGATACGCCGGCGCAGATTTGAAATTACGGCGGCGTATCTGGAGATACGCCGCCGTATAGTTTTGTGGATCTGGCCCAAAGGGGTTTTAAACCCCCACCCAGAAGTTACACCTACAGGTAAAGCCCTGTACACACGATCGGTTTGTCTGATGAAAACAGACTGTTTTCATTGGACAAACCGATCGTGTGTGGGCCCCATCGGTTTGTTTTCCATCGGTGAAATTTTTTATTAAATGTTTTACATTTTTCCTATGGATAAAAAAACGATCGTCTGTGTGAAAGTCAATCGGTCAAAAATCCACGCATGCTCAAAATCAAGGCGACGCATGCTCGGAAGCATTGAACTTCATTTTTCTTAGCACCTCGTTGTGTTTTCCGTCACCGCGTTCTGACACGATCGTTTTTTTTAACTGATGGTGTGTAGGCACAACTGATAAAAGTCGGCTTCATCGGATATCTGATGAAAAAATCCATCAGTCCGTTTTCAGGACATTATGCATTAAGAGTTAAAATATGCCTCCCTTGTTTCAGTAAGGCTGCATTCACACTATAACGCGGCCTATTGTAGCATGATTTGCCGAAACGCCGAAGCCGCCTGAAAAAAAAGGGTCCAGGACTTGTTTTGAGCTTCAGGCGTACAGCGTTTCGGCGTTCGGCGTGGAGATGTGAACCATCTCCATAGCCGACAATGTTAAATCACCCCTCGAGCGTATTTAGCGTTGGGCGTAGGGCATAAATATGCCTAGGTGTGAATGGAGCCTTAAAGTGTATGGGCCAGATTCAGTAAGAAGTTACGCGGCGTATCTCGAGATACGCCGCGTAACTTCTAAAATGCGCCGGCGTATCTTTTTTCTGTATTCACGCCATCGTATCTTAGTTGCATATTTACGCTGCCCGCTAGGTGGCGCTTCTGTCGATTTACGCGTTGAATATGTAAATTAGCTAGATACGCTGATTCACAAACGTACGCCCGGCCGTCGCAGTAAAGATACGCCGTTCACGTAAGGCCTTTTTCAGGCGTAAAGATATTCCAACAAAAAGATGGCGCAGCTAATGTTAAGTATGGACGTTGGGACCGCGTCAAAATTTATACATTTTACGTCGTTTGCGTAAGCCGATTCAGAATGGGGCTGGGCGTAAGTTACGTTCAAGTTGTTTTCATTGACTATTTGCGACGTGATTTGGAGCATGCGCACTGGGATATGTCCATGGCTGGTGCATGCGCAGTTCATTCGGCACGTCATTTACGTGGGGTCACCATTAATTTAAATACAACACGCCCCCTACCTGCTAATTTGAATTGCGCGTGGATACGCCGGCCCATTTACGGAGCAAGTGCTTTGTGAATACAGCACTTGCCTGTAAAAGTTGCGGAGGCGTAGTGTAAATCGTATACGCTATGCCCGCACAAAGATACGCGCTCCTACGTGAATCTAGCCCTAAATGTTTATAAATGTAGATGTTTTTATTGGATGATTTGTATTATGTAAACTTTGAAAAAATTAATAAAAAGATATTAAAAACAAATTCGCAGCTAAAACGGAGATGATTTGCCGAGCAGCTCTCTATACGGCTCTCTTATCTCTTTGCAGAGATAAGAGAGCTGGAATTCGCACCTCACAAGTGTGAATCCAGCCTCATAGTTTCGTTTCTGCCTGGGAATAGGCGGAAAACAAACTATTCATACTAGGAGCAAATGACTAATCTGTCACAAGTCTCCTCCGGCTCACAATGGCAGCACAAGCGAGCGTTCTTCTCCTGGCCGCTCTCTGCATCGGGACAGGTAAGGGGCCGCCAACTTTATATAGCCGGTAATTCTAAAGCCTCATGCCGCGTACAAACAACCGTTTTTTTTTTTATGTTATTTAAAACGATCTTGTGTGGGCTCCAGAGGAATTTCCACGGCGTGAAAAATGGCCATTAAAAATTATATTTTTCTTAAAAAAATATCGCAATTAGCGTTTATTGATTGGTTTGCGCAAAATTTATAGCGTTTACAAAAAAGGGGGTAGTTTTATGGCATTTTTATTAATATTTTTTTTTACTAGTAATGGCGGCGATCAGCGTTTTTTTTTCGGTACTGCGACCTTATGGCGGACACATCGGACACTTTTGACACATTTTTGGGACCATTGGCATTTTTATAGCGATCAATGCTATAAAAATGCATTGTATTACTATAAAAATGCCATTGGCAGTGAAGGGGTTAACACTAGGGGGCGGGGAAAGGGTTAAGCGTGTTCCTATTTGTGTTCTAACTGTATAGGGGGGTTGGCCTCACTAGGGGAAATCACTGATCTTCTGTTCATACATTGTATGAACAGAAAATCAGCGTTTCCCCCGCTGACAGGAACGAGAGGTATGTGTTTACACACATACCTCCCGTTCCCCACTCTGTAACGAACAAACGCGCGTTCCCGGCGGCGATCGCGCATGCCGGGCACGCACGCGGCCTCTAGGGCGTGCGGGGGGCGCGCGCGTGCCGCCGGCGGGGTGCGCGCGCCCCCTAGTGGCCGAAAAAGATAGGACGTAGAGCTACGTGCTCCCGCGAGACCGAGCCACCGTCCCGCAGTAATATGACGGCGGGCGGTCGGCAAGCGGTTAGGTTACCTCTGTGATGGTGTCTAGGGGTGATGATAGTGTTGAGAGCAGTAATAGAATTACCAGATCTTTGGTTGACATTTTCAATGCTTTATTTCTGGTCCAACACCACCAACAGTCAACTCGAGGTAGATACAGTGCGGAAAATAAGTATTTGAACACCCTGCTATTTTGCAAGTTCTCCCACTTGGAAATCATGGAGGGGTCTGAAATTGTCATCGTAGGTGCATGTCCACTGTGAGAGACATAATCAAAAAAAAAATTCCAGAAATCACAATTTATGATTTTTAACTATTTATTTGTATGATACAGCTGCAAAGAAGTATTTGAACACCTGTCTATCAGCTAGAATTCTGACCCTCAAAGACCTGTTAGTCTGCCTTTAAAATGTCCACCTCCACTCCATTTATTATCCTAAATTAGATGCACCTGTTTGAGGTCATTAGCTGCATAAAGACACCTGTCCACCCCATACAATCAGTAAGAATCCAACTACTAACATGGCCAAGACCAAAGAGCTGTACAAAGACACTAGAGACAAAATTGTACACCTCCACAAGGCTGGAAAGGGCTACGGGGAAATTGCCAAGCAGCTTGGTGAAAAAGGGTCCACTGTTGGAGCAATCATTAGAAAATGGAAGAAGCTAAACACGACTGTCAATCTCCCTCGGACTGGGGCTCCATGCAAAATCTCACCTCGTGGGGTCTCAATGATCCTAAGAAAGGTGAGAAATCAGCCCAGGACTACACGGGAGGAGCTGGTCAATGACCTGAAAAGAGCTGGGACCACCGTTTCCAAGGTTACTGTTGGTAATACACTAAGACCTCATGGTTTGAAATCATGCATGGCACGGAAGGTTCCCCTGCTTAAACCAGCACATGTCAAGGCCCGTCTTAAGTTTGCCAATGACCATTTGGATGATCCAGAGGAGTCATGGGAGAAAGTCATGTGGTCAGATGAGACCAAAATAGAACTTTTTGGTCATAATTCCACTAACCGTGTTTGGAGGAAGAAGAATGATGAGTACCATCCCAAGAACACCATCCCTACTGTGAAGCATGGGGGTGGTAGCATCATGCTTTGGGGGTGTTTTTCTGCACATGGGACAGGGCGACTGCACTGTATTAAGGAGAGGATGACCGGGGCCATGTATTGCGAGATTTTGGGCAACAACCTCCCTCCCTCAGTTAGAGCTTTGAAGATGGGTCGAGGCTGGTGTAACAGAATGGCCCGTGACACCCAGAGACGTTGGAAGGATGAGAGATACTCTTGTGCCAGCAGCAACAATAACTCTTGGGTCGAAATCCACCCTGTGCCCTTTTGGGTGTAGGGTGGCTAATAGTGAATCATAATTCATATATTACATGTGATGGGACTTTATTAATACTTCATATTTCTGGACTGAGATATCACAAGGAGTTCATGATGACATGACCAGGTCAGCCAGTGAGTCATACCTTTGTATAATAGGCTATTGAAATATCTTAAGGTGTTGGCTATTCCCTGTAAAGACATTCCGTTGAAGGTGTGGATTGCACCCACTCTCACAAGACTCTGCCATTGTGTGATAAAGCTGTCTTGGATAACTTATTCAACTAGATGTCTGTGTTACTATTCAAGGTTAATTGAACCCTATTGATAATACGGTGCCGTCATGTCTAGCTACCAATTAAAGAATTATCCTCAGTGAGTGAATAGGGGGGTGGGGACTACATTGTCCTGTGATGAACTGTATTATGCTGTACTGGATATAAGCAAGCTAAGAAAACCAATAAAGTCATTCATACATTTTGGAAACTAGAGAACGGAGCGCAGTCTCGTTTATTCTGGGAAATGGAATGGATCATGTCTGCCTGGTTGTTGGTGTGTCGGATAAGCTTGTCGTGGTTGGATGGAAGGTCGTAAGCGGTGGTGACCGTTACAGCTGGGTCTTCCAACATGACAATGACCCGAAGCACACAGCCAGGATAACCAAGGAGTGGCTCTGTAAGAAGCATATCAAGGTTCTGGCGTGGCCTAGCCAGTCTCCAGACCTAAACCCAATAGAGAATCTTTGGAGGGAGCTCAAACTCTGTGTTTCTCAGCGACAGCCCAGAAACCTGAATGATCTAGAGAAGATCTGTGTGGAGGAGTGGGCCAAAATCCCTCCTCCAGTGTGTGCAAACCTGGTGAAAAACTACAAGAAACGTTTGACCTCTGTAATTGCAAACAAAGGTTACTGTACCAAATATTAACATTAATTTTCTCAGGTGTTCAAATACTTATTTGCAGCTGTATCATACAAATAAATAGTTAAAAAAATCATACATTGTGATTTCTGGATATTTTTTTTTTGGATTATGTCTCTCACAGTGGACATGCACCTACGATAACAATTTCAGACCCCTCCATGATTTCCAAGTGGGAGAACTTGCAAAATAGCAGGGTGTTCAAATACTTATTTTCCGCACTGTAGAGTAGATTGGCCGTGGATAGTAGAAGCAGTCCTGCCTCCAACAAATGTGTTTGTCTCGTCGCCACTTCAGCCGAAGTGGGTACAGCGCCCTCGGACTGCTCCTTCTTACAGGCATGGCAGCCAAAGAGTCACTGAGAAAACTGAGAAGGAACAAGTCTCTGCCACCGACTGCGCTCTAATACGATTTGGTTTAGTAAACGGTCTCTGCCACAGGCCCAGTACTCAGGTACAGGAACGTAGAGTGAATCCTCTCAGTCAGTAATTTTGGGGCTACCGACTGACAGTTTGCAGCAGGCAACCTGTCAGTGTCCGGTACCCAGATCCCTGATGGTTCGTCCAAGCCATATTGGTTCACCTGCCTCCGGGTTCACCTCAGACCGACTCCCCACCAAACAGCATCCAGCTTGGGACCCTTTTTCTCCTGAAGTGTGGGGACCCAGTAAGTCACTGGGGCCCCTTGGCAATCTTAGTTGCTCTGAGCCATGAGGGTCCAGAGTTTGGAACTCCCCGTAGCATGGGCCCCGGCCAGGTAGGCCATAGTGGTGGGGCCCGCTCTGCCTGAACCCCTCTGGCTCTACCTGCTGCTCAGAGAGGAGGCTGCATCTCTGGAGCACAGTATGACCCACAGGACAGTTCAGGGCTGACAGCAACCCAATTTAGTAAAACAACACGGATGAGAGCAAGGTAACTCTCTCATCCCCCAAACTAAATTTACAATAGCGTCCTCTGCTGAAAGTAGAGGGGCGCTACATACTCCCCCCCACTTGAAATGACACTGTCCCCAGTGTCCTAAGGCATTCAAGCCTGAATGCCGGCCTGGATTTGCTAAACAGTAAAGGAAAGGAGAAAAAAGAGAAAATGAATGCATAACATTAAGGTACAAATATTAGCTCCAGTGAACACCACAGCAAAAACTACACACAAATGACACGACAATAACATACACAACCCTATCTATCTATGCTGCCCATTCTCCGACAGTGTTGATAGTAGGTGGGTCCAATAACCTGCATAGGAAATATAAAGAAAAAACAAAAACATACATACAAAATATACAGTCCAATATATTACCAATTCCTACAAACAATTCTCCAAGGTCAGAGAGAAAGTGCACACTCCAGCCAGAGTGCAAAATTTCCCTTCCTCCCAGGGAGCCATCAGTAAGGCCACGTACACACGATCAGACCGGTCCGATGAGAATGGTCCGAGGGACCGTTTTCATCGGGTCACCGTTGAAGTGGCCTGATGGTCTGATGTGCGTACACACCATCAGTCCAAAATCCATTTGGGTCAGAAGGCGGTGACGTAAAACACGACGACGTGCTGAAAAAACCAAGTTCAATGCTTCCAAGCATGCGTCGACTTGATTCTGAGCATGCGCGGGTTTTTGGTCTGATGCTTTTGTGTACTAACTATCGTTTTGGTCCGATAGACAGGCGTCCATCGGACAGATTTTAAAGCAAGTTTTAAAACTTTGGTCCGATGGACAACGGTCCGATGGGACGTACACACGATCAATTTGGTCCGATGAAACTGGCCTTAAGGCCAGTTTAATCGGACCGGTCTGATCGTGTGTACGCAGCCTAAGTGCTAAGCATAAAAATGTACTCTGAGCTGCAAGAAAGGAACAAGTAAAAATAAACAAAAAAATGCATTAAAGTCCTGTAATATAACGTTGCAGAACACTGCCCCCTAGCGGTCAGTGCGCTGGTACTACACGGCAGTCCAATCAGTCATTTTAGACTATAAAGCAGCAGGAGGGAAATATATATATAAAAAAAAAGTGACATTCCCTCTAGTGAAGTCTCTCCTGATGAAAAGAAGCTGGCAAGGCCTCACTATAACTAACTAACATCCCACCCCCCGAAGTTCTTTACAAAGGGGCCCCAAATGCGGATCCGGAGAAGTAGGCAGGGAGAAAAAAAAACTGAAGTGGGGGCGAGAACCCTTGTCCAAGTCTTCTTCAAAAGCAACACATTTAGTAGTATAGGCATGGGGCCTATTTGTAAAAACGAGGGTCTGGCAATGTGACAATGTCACCTCGGGCAGTGGTAGAAGTCACCGAGAAAACCTGATCATCTTTCCACTCGGTTGCGGAAAATATGACGGCCCCAACTCCACTCTTTGAGGCAGTCCTCCAGACGTTTCTCACAACAAACAAGCGCGTATGGCGTCTCACGCTCTTTCTTTGGAACATTCAGGCGTTCCCAAATGGCTTCACGGTACCATCCCTCTCTCTCCTGGTCAATTTGGTAAAGAAGAGGGGGTGGCACATACGGGTATTCATACCCATAATTGTCAGCAACATTTCGTATCACCACTCGCTACAAGTGGGCCAAGTTGGGCAGCAGGCGCGGGTCGCCAAGTCCAGGCAATACAAGAGCGTCCGGTGCCCATCTAAGCGCAGGCAGGGCAGCAGGGATGGGAGCGGGGAGATCCAAAACAGAAACAGACTCACCGGCTCCCCAGGTCAGCGATCCCCGATGGTTCGTCCAAGCCCTATTGGTTCACCTGCCTCCAAGTTCAACTCAGCCCTGAGGGCCCAGAGTTTTGAACTCCGCATAGCACGGGCCCCGGCCAGGTAGACCATAGTGGTGGGGCCCGCGATGTGCACACATTCTGAAGGTGGGTGCCGCACCCGGAACCAGGAACCCGCGAAGACCCTGAAAAATGGCATCTGTCACAGATATACCCCTCCCCAGCATGCCCTGCGAGGGAAACACTCCTCTAAGTGGCTGCTGGGAAAAAGTGGCTCTGCCTGAACCCCTCTGGCGCCACCTGCTGCTCAGAAATGAGGCTGCATCTCTGGAGCACAGTATGACCCACAGACCAGTTCAGGGCTGACAGCAACCCAATTTAGTAAAACAACACGGATGAGAGCAAGGTAACTCTTTCATCCCCCAACTAAATTTACAATAGCGTCCTCTGCTGAAAGTAGAGGGGCGCTACACTAACACTGCACATCACTCTGAACACACCATCCCCACTGTGAAACATGGTGGTAGCAGTATTATGTGGTGGGGATGCTTTTTTTCAGCAGGGACAGGGAAGCTGGTCAGAGTTGATGGGAGGATGGATGGAGACAAATACAGGACAATCTTAGAAGAAAACCTGTAAGAGTCTGCAAAAGACTGGCGGAGGTTCACCTTCCAGCAGGACAACGACCCTAAAGTACAGCCAGAGCTACAATAGAATGGTTTAGATCAAAGCCTATTCATGTGTTAGAATGGCCCAGTCGCAGTCCAGACCTAAATCTTGGGGCAAGACTTGAAAATTGCTGATCACAGACGCTCTTCATCCAATCTGACAGAGACAGAGATATTTTACAAAGAAGAATGGGCAGAAATGTCCCTCTCTAGAGGTGCAAAGCTGGTAGAGACACCCCCCCCCCCCCCAAAAAAAAATACTTGTAGAGAAAGGGGCTTCTACAAATTAATGACTCCAGGGGGCACCATACAAATCTCCCCACACTTTTCACATATTTGTAAAAAAAATGAAAACCATTTATCATTTTCCATCCACTTCTATGTGCCACTTCGTGTTTGGTTTATCACATATCCCAATAAAATACATTTACATTTTTGGTTGTAACATGACAAAATGTGGAAAATTTCAAGGGGTATGAATACTTTTTCAAGGCATTGTAAAGGTTATTTTTTTTAAATAACAAACATACTTACCTGCTGTGTGTAATGGTTTTGTACAAATCGGCCCGATCCTCCCCTTCTTGGGTTCACCGCTGGGGGTCCTGGCCCCTCCCCCCCTGCTAAAAAAAAAAAACACTGCAAGCCGGCTGGTATGGGGGCATGTGTGCATGCTCACTCCTGAGCCACGTCTTTGTGTCTCTGAGACACACAGAGCAAGTCTCTGCCCTGACCCTCACTGGCTGTGATTGACAATAGGAGGAGACAATAGCTCTCAGCCAATGAGGAGGCAGAGACCCAGCAGAGCTTCTGCTCTCATGCACATCACTGGATCGGGATCAGACTCAGGTGATTATGAGGGGGGCTGAGGGGGAAGCTGCATAATAAAAGGTTTAGGAGGGATGCTGCTGGACCCACGCCCTCTCCACCAATCCAGTGTGCCTCTGGTAAAAACAATCTTCAACAACCACTTTAAATTGTTCTCTTTCAGCCGATTCCCTGCAATGTTACACATGCGCAGTTACAACCAGAAACAGCAACAGTGAGTGCGAAACAGTGACGACCTGCCCATCCAAATACAACTACTGCCAGACGAACTCAGCAACCTCTTTATTTAGTAAGATTTACTCAAATTATTATTACTCAAATTATCATCATTGTTATATTTAAATAGCGGGGTGTATACAAAGGAATGATAGTGGGGTGTATACAGAGGAATGATAGTGGGGTGTATACAGAGGAATGATAGTGGGGTGTATACAGAGGAATGATAGTGGGGTGTATACAGAGGAATAATAGTGGGGTGTATACAGAGGAATGATAGTGGGGTGTATACAGAGGAATGATAGTGGGGTGTATATAGAGGAATGATAGTGGGGTGTTGTATATAGAGGAATGATAGTGGGTGTAAACAGAGGAATGATAGTGGGGTGTATACAGAGGAATGATAGTGGGGTGTATATAGAGGAATGATAGTGGGGTGTATATAGAGGAATGATAGTGGGTGTATACAGAGGAATGATAGTGGGGTGTATACAGAGGAATGATAGTGGGGTGTATACAGAGGAATGATAGTGGGGTGTATATAGAGGAATGATAGTGGGGTATATACAGAAGAATGATAGTGGGGTGTAAACAGAGGAATGATAGTGGGGTGTATACAGAGGAATGATAGTGGGGTGTATATAGAGGAATGATAGTGGGTGTATACAGAGGAATGATAGTGGGTGTATACAGAGGAATGATAGTGGGGTGTATACAGAGGAATGATAGCGGGGTGTATATAGAGGAATGATAGTGGGGTGTATACAGAGGAATGATAGTGGGGTGTATATAGAGGAATGATAGTGGGGTGTATACAGAGGAATGATAGTGGGGTGTATATAGCGGAATGATAGTGGGGTGTATACAGAGGAATGATAGCGGGGTGTATATAGAGGAATGATAGTGGGGTGTATATAGAGGAATGATAGTGGGGTGTATATAGAGGAATGATAGTGGGTGTATACAGAGGAATGATAGTGGGGTGTATACAGAGGAATGATAGTGGGTGTATACAGAGGAATGATAGTGGGGTGTATACAGAGGAATGATAGTGGGGTGTATACAGAGGAATGATAGTGGGGTGTATACAGAGGAATGATAGCGGGGTGTATATAGAGGAATGATAGTGGGGTGTATACAGAGGAATGATAGTGGGGTGTATACAGAGGAATGATAGTGGGGTGTATACAGAGGAATGATAGTGGGGTGTATATAGAGGAATGATAGTGGGGTGTATATAGAGGAATGATAGTGGGGTGTATATAGATGAATGATAGTGGGTGTAAACAGAGGAATGATAGTGGGGTGTATACAGAGGAATGATAGTGGGGTGTATACAGAGGAATGATAGTGGGGTGTATACAGAGGAATGATAGTGGGGTGTATACAGAGGAATGATAGTGGGGTGTATACAGAGGAATGATAGTGGGGTGTATATAGAGGAATGATAGTGGGGTGTATACAGAGGAATGATAGTGGGGTGTATACAGAGGAATGATAGTGGGGTGTATACAGAGGAATGATAGTGGGGTGTATATAGAGGAATGATAGTGGGGTGTATACAGAGGAATGATAGTGGGGTGTATACAGAGGAATGATAGTGGGGTGTATATAGAGGAATGATAGTGGGGTGTATATAGAGGAATGATAGTGGGTGTATACAGAGGAATGATAGTGGGGTGTATACAGAGGAATGATAGTGGGGTGTATACAGAGGAATGATAGTGGGGTGTATATAGAGGAATGATAGTGGGGTATATACAGAAGAATGATAGTGGGGTGTAAACAGAGGAATGATAGTGGGGTGTATACAGAGGAATGATAGTGGGGTGTATATAGAGGAATGATAGTGGGTGTATACAGAGGAATGATAGTGGGTGTATACAGAGGAATGATAGTGGGGTGTATACAGAGGAATGATAGCGGGGTGTATATAGAGGAATGATAGTGGGGTGTATACAGAGGAATGATAGTGGGGTGTATATAGAGGAATGATAGTGGGGTGTATACAGAGGAATGATAGTGGGGTGTATATAGCGGAATGATAGTGGGGTGTATACAGAGGAATGATAGCGGGGTGTATATAGAGGAATGATAGTGGGGTGTATATAGAGGAATGATAGTGGGGTGTATATAGAGGAATGATAGTGGGTGTATACAGAGGAATGATAGTGGGGTGTATACAGAGGAATGATAGTGGGTGTATACAGAGGAATGATAGTGGGGTGTATACAGAGGAATGATAGTGGGGTGTATACAGAGGAATGATAGCGGGGTGTATACAGAGGAATGATAGCGGGGTGTATATAGAGGAATGATAGTGGTGTGTATACAGAGGAATGATAGTGGGTGTATACAGAGGAATGATAGTGGGGTGTATACAGAGGAATGATAGTGGGGTGTATATAGAGGAATGATAGTGGGGTGTATATAGAGGAATGATAGTGGGGTGTATATAGATGAATGATAGTGGGTGTAAACAGAGGAATGATAGTGGGGTGTATATAGAGGAATGATAGTGGGGTGTATACAGAGGAATGATAGTGGGGTGTATACAGAGGAATGATAGTGGGGTGTATACAGAGGAATGATAGTGGGGTGTATATAGAGGAATGATAGTGGGGTGTATACAGAGGAATGATAGTGGGTGTATACAGAGGAATGATAGTGGGGTGTATACAGAGGAATAATAGTGGGGTGTATACAGAGGAATGATAGTGGGGTGTATATAGAGGAATGATAATGGGTGTACACAGAGGAATGATAGTGGGGTGTATACAGAGGAATGATAGTGGGGTGTATACAGAGGAATGATAGTGGGGTGTATATAGAGGAATGATAGTGGGGTGTATACAGAGGAATGATAGTGGGGTGTATATAGAGGAATGATAGTGGGGTGTATACAGAGGAATGATAGTGGGGTGTATACAGAGGAATGATAGTGGGGTGTATACAGAGGAATGATAGTGGGGTGTATACAGAGGAATCTCTAGAAGAATAGGTTTCGGCCTAAACTGAGGTAAAAAATGTTTTTTTATATATTTTTGGGGATACTGTTTATAGCAAAAAGTAAAATATTTTTTGAATTTTTTCCGAAATTGTCTATTTTTGTTTATACAGAAAACAAAACAAAAAGGTGGGACTTTAGAAGTGTCCACAAACGGATTAGAAATTGTATAAAAGTATTGAATTTTATAAAGTACAAGTTGTGTAAAGGAGTTGTAAATAAAAAATTTAAATATTTTTGCTGAAATGACTGATTACAGGGTATAGAGACATTAAAGTTAACTGATTACTTTTAAAAACGATTAAAAATAGATAAAAATCAATCATATAATGTGCCTGCAGTTCTAGTTTCATTTTTGCATGCTGTTTCCTGTCTCTCTGATGTACAGAGCCAGAGAGCCAATAGAGGGCAGTGATGGTTTGTAAAACGAAACTGGATTGGTTTAGCCACATAGTAATCACACCTCCTTGATTAGTGACCACAGTGAGAAAGCTCCCAGGACTGTGGTGATCAGGAAACAGACAACCAGGAAGTGTGGAGATCAGAGAAGGATTCGGTGGATGCATCTGATGGATGCACTACTCAGTACGCTCCTCAATAAGGGCTATATACCTTCAAGTCACTGCGACTTGAGCCCTAATCCAATACATATTGGAATTTGGAACGATTTATGCTTGGTGCCTTCTTAACCAGTTTGTCAGATTTAGGCCCCTTTCACACTGGGGTGTTTTTCAAGCGTCATTCGGGCGTTTTTTAAGCGTTATTTCAGCGTTATTCGAGCAAAGCCTAACCCACAATCCCAATGTGCTGGTACAGCACCGCTAAGACCCCTTTCACACTGAAGCGTTTTTACAGCGTTTTAGCGTTAAAAATAGCGCTCTTAAAACGCTCATAAAACGCTCTCCATGCATCTCAATGGACTTTTTCACACTGAGTTCTGCAAGCAGCATCTTTGGAGCAGCTTTTGAGCGCTGAAAAAAAACGCTCCAAAAACGCCCCTCTCTATTGAAATGAATTGAAAAGCGCTGTAAAAACGCCTCACCCTTTCACACCGAGGCACTGCAAGAACGCCCTAAAACGTTAGGGTCTTAGAGGTGCTTTACCAACACATTGGGGTTGCAGATGAGGCTTTGCTCGAATAACGCTGTACTAACGCTCGAAAAACGCCCCAGTGTGAAAGGGGCTTAAGACCCTAAAGTTTTAGGGCGTTTTTGCAGTGCCTCGGTGTGAAAAGGTTAAGGCTTTTTTTTACAGCGCTTTCAATTCATTTCAATGGAGAGGGGCGTTTTTGGAGCGTTTTTTCAGCGCTCAAAAGCTGCTGCTTGCAGGACTTTTCTTAGAGCCCTTTCACACTGGGGTGTTTTTCAGGCGGTACAGCACTAAAAATAACACTGCTATACCGCCTGAGAAAATTGTGCCCTGTAGTCTTCAATGTGAAAGCCTGAAGGCTTTCACACTGAAGCGGTGCGCTAGCAGGACCGACCGCTCCAAAAGTCCTGCTAGCCGCATCTTTACAGCGGTATAGGAGCCGTGTGTTCAATGGGAAACCGCGGTAATAACACCCGCAATGCGCCTCTATAGAGGCGCATTGCGGGCGGTATTAACCCTTTGTCGGCCGCTAGCGGGGGTTAAAACCGCACCGCTAGCGGCCGAATACAGCGGTATATGACGGCAATGTGAAAGCAGCTTTAACGCCCAGCCAGTTCAACGCCTCGGTGTGAAAGGGGAAGGTGTTTTTACAGCGCTTTTCAATTCATTTCAATGGAGAGGGGCGTTTTTGGAGCGTTTTTTTCAGCGCTCAAAAGCTGCTCCAACGATGCTGCTTGCAGGACTCAGTGTGAAAGGGTCCATTGCGATGCATGGAGAGCGTTTATGAGCGTTTTAAGAGCGCTATTTTGAACTCTAAAACGCTGTAAACTCTTTTTTTAACAGAATCATTACACTCTTCTGTCTGTCTACCGCGCAGACATTCATTTTAGGCAAAAAAATAATTTCCTTTACAACTCCTTTAACCACTTAAGCCCTGGACCAAAATGCAGCTAAAGGACCAGGCCCCTTTTTGCAAATTGGCACTGCGTCGCTTTAACTGACAATTGCGCGGTCGTGCGACGTGGCTTCCAAACAAAATTGGCGTCCTTTTTTCCCCACAAATAGAGCTTTCTTTTGGTGGTATTTGATCACCTCTGCGGTTTTTATTTTTTGCACTATAAACAAAAATAGAGCGACAGTTTTAAAAAAAAGCCAATATTTTTTACTTTTTGCTACAATAAATATCCACAAAAATATATATATAAAAAACCGTTTATCGGTTGGTTTGCACAAAAATTATAGCGTTTACAAAATAGGGTTAGATAGTTTTGTTGCATTTTTATTATTTAATTATTTTTTTACTACTTATGGCGGCGATTAGCGTTTTTTTTTCCATGACTGCGACATTATGGCGGACACATCTGACAATTTTGTCAAATTTTTGGGACAATTGTCATTTTCACAGCAAAAAATGCATTTAAATTGCATTGTGGAAATGACAGTTGCAGTTTGGGAGTTAACCACAAGGGGTCGCTGTAGGGGTTATGTGTGACCTAATGTGTGTTTACAACTGTAGGGGGGTGTGGCTGTAGGTGTGATGTCATAGATCATGTCCCCCCTATAAAAGGGATGACGCGATCGATGCAGCCGCCACAGTGAAGCACGGGGAAGCCGTATTTACACACACCTCTCCCCGTTCTTCAGCTCCGGGGTAGTGTTGCTCACGAATATTCGCATTGCGAATATTCGTTACGAATATTGCATATTCGAGTATTCGCGAATAAATCGAATATCGCAGTGAATATTCGCTATGGCGAATATTCTTATTTTTTCAAATTTATTTTTAAAACAGATCACATCCTAGTGATCTCCATCGACGTCTAAAAGCATTGCTGGTATGATTAGAGACCCTGGGCCGAGTAGCTGAGGCGATCCTTTTATGTTGCCGAATATTCGCAATGCTTTCTCTGCCCTTCTGTGTTTTGTGTATAAAAAAATAAATAAAAAATTAGCTTTAGTTTAGTCATATAAGTTTGTGTAAGTAGAGTTAGTGTTTAGTGCATATTAGTTTAGTAATCCAGGAAATGATCTCCGTTTTCGCGTGTTGACGAGAATTTCGCAATCAATTTCACATTCGCATTAGCGAAATTTCGCATTCGCATTAGCGAAATTTCGCAAAAAATGTTTTTTGATAAAATATCACGAATATTCGATATTTACGAATATTTCGCGAATATTCTTCTATATATTCGTGAAATATCGCGAAATCGAATATGGCGTATTCCTCTCATCACTACTCCGGGGACCGATCGCCGCACTCCATCGGGTCCGCGAGTCCCGCAGTCCAGGAGCTTCGGACCAAGTCATGGGCACGCGCCGCGGGCGCGTGCCTGTGACCCACGGCTGGGTAGTAGTACAGGACGTACCTGTATGTGGATCTGCCCAGCCGTGCCATTCTGCCGACGAATATGTGCAGGAGGCGGTAATTTTTATTATAATTACATTATTATTTGTTATAATTATTTATAGTTATTTAATATATTATAATTTTATAATTTTATTTTTAAACTTTATCATACCCGGGATGTCTACTAGACTCTGGTTTTCTGGACAGATTTACAGGCCTACAGTATAAAATGCCAAATTTTCATGCAAAATAATTGTACCGCTTTTGGTACGTAATTCCAGACAGAATCATACCGCCAGGGAGGTTAAGTGGTTAATAAAATTCAATACTTTTATACAATTTCTACTCTGTTGTCACTTCTAAAGTCCCACCTTTTGTTTTGTTTTTCCCATTATCTACAAGGGATCTACAAGGGATGTGGTGACCTACAAACGCATACAAATCTGTGAATGCCGGGGTTCTTTTTCTATTTTTGTTTATAGCGCAAAAAATAAAAACCGCAGAGGTGATCAAATACCACCAAAAGAAAGCTCTATTCGTGGGAAAAAAAGACGCCAGTTTTGTTTAGGAGCCGCGTCGCACGACCACGCAATTGTCAGTTAAAGCGACGCAGTGCCGAAACGCAAAAAGGGGCCAGGTCCTTTACCTGTATAATGGCCCGGGGCTTAAGTAATCATTTAATCCCATTTCCAGGTTACATTCAGGATAATATACTGGAAATAAAAGACTGATCCATTTGTTCTCTCTGTAGGGACTGCAATGACGAAGTCCTGCGTGATCAGCTGCATGAAATCCGTTGCCATTGGTATCTTGGGTTCAGCTTCTGTGTCCTGCTGCTCCACTGATCTGTGCAACACCAGCGGAGCCATCAGCATCAGATCCAGCTATTCCGCCATTTTCCTGGTGATGGGAACCCTTGTGATGCTCATCAGCGGCTCCCTTCTCTGATATATGACATGAGATAACGGATTGTCCAACCTTCATCAATAAACAGATTTTATTATAAAACCTTTGATTTGTGCGCCTGGTTCTTGCAATGTCTATAATAGTGGACAGCAGACACCTCCATCTGGCGTTACACAATGCTTTTGCAAAAAATACCAATGATGCCATTTTTGTTCTCATGTACTTTAATGTATCGTCTGACATTTAAACAAAAGCATCATACAGTGGAACCTTGAAATGCGAGTAATGTGGTTAACGAGCATTTCGCAATACGAGCGCTACATTTCCTAAAATCCTAACTCTGTTTGCGAGCAAGCCGGATTCAGGCCAAATCGGTGTGCAGTACCGCGTTTGGCCTGAGGTGGGGGGGGATGGGGCTGAACAACGCAGTTCAGAAACGGACGGAAAGGCCCGAGGACAGTTCGGCTGACCTCGGCAAACATCAGAAAGGCTTGTGAACAGAGTCTTTCCGAGATCAGCCGAACTGTCCTCTGGGCTTTCTGGTCGTTTCCGAGGCTCCCCGGTAACCCCGCCCAATGGCCGCATGCGGTTTTGCGTGCCATTGTAAGTCAATCCCAAACTAATTATTTTTGTTTTCATTGACTTCAATGGGGAAACTCGCTTTTATATGCAAGTATTTTGGATTACGGGCATTCTCCTGGAACGGATTATGCTCGTAATCTGAGGTTCCGCTGTATTTCTTTCCCCAAGATTTTATTGATTTTAATTGACAATCAAATAGAGTACAAAGGTCTACATGTCAGGATGAGGAAACACAACTTAAAGCGGAGGTTCACCCTAAAAAACATCTATATACCATTACATCCAGCATACTTCCCACATCTACAGTATGCTGGGTTTTTTTTTTTGCCGTACATACCGTTTTATTGTTATTTTCCCCCGGGTTCTGGCTCCAGCGGGAGTGGGCGTTCCTATTCAGAGGTTAGATGATTGACCTCTGGTGAAAAACTTCCCCTGGCGCATAAGGTGCATCACGAGTTTTCCGTAAGTAGCCAAACTATGAGTCAGCTCTATATGGCGCCTGCGCAGTCAGTCTTCAACATAGTTCACACCTAATGCCGATGCGGCTCACAGCAGGGGTCCAGTGCGTCCTGGTTCACCATTTCAGGTCCGATTTCAAGCCGAATATTGGGCTGAATTCGAACCTGAAATGGACCAAAAGACGCATATTGTAGATATGTGATCCGGCTACATAGAGAGCCAGTCACAATCTCCTGCAATTGCGAATTGGATGCAAATCTCGCAATAATGTGAACCCAGCCTAACGCCGCATACAGACGATCGGACATTCTGACAACAAAACTGTGGATTTTTTTTCCGACTAATGTTGGCTCAAACTTGCATACACGCGGTCACACAAATGTTGTCAGAAATTGCGAACGTCAAGAACGCGGTGACGTACAACTCGTACGACAAGCAAAGAAAAATGAAGTTCAGTAGCCAGTGCGGCTCTTCTGCTTGATTTCAAGCATGGGTGGAATTTTGTGCGTTGGAATTAGCTACACACGATATGAATTTCCGACAAGAACTTGTGTTGTTGGAAAAATTGAGAACCGGCTCTCAAACATTTGTTGTCAGAAATTCCGACAGCAAATGTCCGATGGAGCCCTACACACTGTCTGATTTTTCGACAACAAGCTCACATGGAACATTTTGTTTTTGGAAATTCCAACCCCCGTGTACGCAGCATAAGAGTAGGAGAATGGTGAGGAACTGGGGTATCAGGGTGAGTGCTATATAGCTATACCCCATGACTACAACCCATAGAAAGAAAAAAAGCAAAGAGGGCGCCAGGGGGTTAAACGACAGATAGCTTTAATTAGTTTTTAGAACACAGCATCCACTTACATATGAAAGATTGGAAATCCAGTATGCAGATCCTGTGTACAAGTCTTTATTGTGGCGTCCATCCGCGCTGGTTGTTGGCTGAGAGTGCTCACGAGCCTCACGATGTCCGTCTGCTCAGATCGTCGGTAAACCGGCTAGCATGGAGGGACTGGCTGAAAGCGAGGCCTGGAGCGCAGCTGAGTCGCGGTGACGTCACTGGGTTGCGACGACGTTTCGGAGCTTGCGCCTGTAGGCAAATAGGCGCGCTCCTTTCTCAAGCATGAAAGACTAACAGTGACTGGATGCTTATTTAAACAAGGGGGAGTGTGCCATCTAGTGGAGAAATGACTACAACCCACTGCGCTGTCTCCCTACAAAAACGTTTGGTGTTAAGTAAAACCATTTAGCTCTCAGCTCATTCATTGGCTCCCGCTGCTGTCAATCAAATCAATGATGCGGCGTGCCGAGAAGTGGGGCCGAGTCATACAGCCGGCTGTATTACTGGAGCGCGCCCACAAGCTAACCCCCTTGGGAGAAAGCTTCCCATGAAGGTTGTAAGCTGATGCGGGGAGAAGCCGAGAGAGCCACCTAGGGAGCCCAGAAGATGAAGATCGGGCCACTCTGTGCAAAACGAGCTGCACAGTGGAGGTAAGTATGACATGTTTGTTATTTAAAAAAAAAGGGGGGAACCTTTAGTGTCCCTTTAAAATGGTCATCTTAAAGGCTGTGAGATGCCCTGCCCAGGAAAATTCGTATTTAGGTATGTGGAGCAGATCCTGACTACATTTCTGATGCAAAGGGGATGCAATTTCCCTTAAATAGGTCTTTGGTGGTTTTAGTCCGAGTGATCCCCAGGTAAGTGATACTTGATTTGTTCCAGACATATGGATATACTGTATATGTTGCAACAGATTTTGCAAATTGCCATCTATGTCCAAATCCAAGATAAGAGATTTAGAGTCATTGACCTGATAAGAGATGTAAAAAAAAGTGCGGTGCTCTATCATAAGTGAAAACAAAACAAAAAAAAATATATAAAAAAGTGTTGATGAAAAAGAATGGATCAAAGATGGAATAAATCACACTGCCTCAATCACAGGGGTCAACCACTACCAAACAAATGGGATATGCTCTAACCAGAAGGCCAGGACCCCTTTGAGGGTGAGGTTAAACACACTATGGTAACTTCCCCTATAAAATACTCCAACAGGGAGCATGAGCTCTGCCTATGGCCACACCACCCTGAATGCGCCCGCTCTCATCTGATCTCGGAAGCTAAGCAGGGTCGGGCCTGGTTAGTACTTGGATGGGAGACCGCCTGGGAATACCAGGTGCTGTAGGCTTTTTGCTTTTCTTCCACCAGGGGTTACTCTACTCCGTGCCTCTTTTTACTCAAAAGCACAAGCAAAAAGCCCTGCTGCACACCTAGCTCCTCCAAAATCACCACTCCATCCCCCCCACCTTTTCTTTTTTCACATACAACTTACCCTACGCTCATAGAAATATAAGGGAAAGCCTGGCTTTCGGAGGATCAAGCAGCACTTGCAGGACGCCAATATCAACTACTACCTTGTACACGTAGTCCTGGGCAGCCAATCGGTGCGTGACTTTGGTTTAGGAGATCACCATTCTTCACGTTCAACTCTAATGCCCAACACTTCTCAGTAAAGTTGCGTCAAGACTTCCAAGCCTGCTCTCAAGTCCTTGAAAGGGGTGCATGATGCACGTTGCTCTCCTGCCCTATTTAAAAGAACTTGGCTGAGTAAAGAACATGTTGTGGGCTGTGAAGCAACGCTACAAGAAAACGTCTACTGGGCAAGTCAAGCCCTTGCTTGACTGCAGCCAGTGGCGAGGCATGGTACCTGTGGCAAACCTAGCCACTTCTAGAACGCTGGACGTTACATGTCAAAAGGTTGTCTGTATTATAGGCTATGTATTCTGCTGGGTCTTATGTGGGCATAGTAATTCATATGCTGGCAGCTGTAAGCCACTAGCATTCAAGTACTTAGTTTTATGTTGCCCAATCAGTGTTCGGCAGTTTTAAACCGAACTCCCACAACACATAACCCCAGACCCCAGCTATCAACCGACTTTTCCCTCGTGCAGCAATGCCTGATGGGAGAATTATCCAAAATGTTAAGTTCCCCATCTGGTCCTCCCTGTATTACCCCTGTTAAATCTATTTGGCTGTTTGGAAACCCCTTGCATGGGGAATTCTATAAATATGGAAGCCTGTGAATAAAAAGTCAGTTGACTCTCAGACCTGTGTGTCGTCTGGTTACTGGGGGAGATTTGGGACATTGCCTTACTTGTCAATGCTGACTGTGGATTTACCCTGGTTACCAGCGGAGATCGTGGAGTTTAATATTGCTCTCCGCTACAATTGGTGGCAAGCGACGGGATCCAACCTTACAGCCGAAAGCGGCAGACATTAAAGGAACTGCTAGAAGCCAGGGGTAAGGTAGCCAGCAACAAATCAAAAGCTGTACTAACTGCCGAGCTGATGGAGGGAGACAGAGCCTGCATCGCTACACCACCAGCAGCCATGGAAGAAACCCTCTACCAGAGAGAAATGAGGACCAGGCTGGAATTTTTGACACAGCCTATATCAGATGCCATGCTGCACATGGTAATGGCGAATGTGCAGGAGTACGTGATGGCACACAGTCCGCAGTATACACAGTCTCGAGCAGAATCCACTACTGGGTCACTCTACAAACAGGTAAAACCCAAAATTCCCTATCATGCCTTTAAAATGTTTTGCGAGGAGAAGGATGAGATTGATGGGTATTTACAGGATTTTGAGAGACTGTGTGATTTACATGACTTGGAACGGACAGTATGGGTCCCATTGCTAGCAGGCAAGCTGGCAGGTCGGGCAGCAGAAGCATATTGCGCTGTACCCAGTGAGGACAGCAAGGATTATGATAAAGTGAAGCGAGTGATATTAGAGAGATACGCCATTACTCCAGAGGCATACCGGCGCAAGTTTAGAAACCTGCGCAAACCAGAGAAGGATTCACATGCTGAATGGGCACACAAGCTGGACCAAGCTTCCCAAGGGTGGATACAAGCCAGCCAAGCCACTACTATGGAGGAACTGAGACAGTTAATGCTGTTGGAGCAATTCTTCAATGGTTTGTCCCCAGAGGCACAAGAATGGGTGCGAGACAGGAAACCTCTCACCCTAACCGAAGTGGCTCGATTAGCGGATCAGCATTTTGATGCGAGGAGACATCATGGGCCCCTAACCAAGAGTTATCCTCGACCCAGGGGACCACCCAGTACTCTACCACCTCCCGCTCTCACAGCCTCCCCTTTTCGTCAATCCCAAGGGACTTTACCACCACCCTCCAGATATAACGGACGTGCCAACATCCAATGCCACACCTGCAAACAGTGGGGACATTTGGCACGCGAGTGCACCCAAAACCGGGGCAGACCCGCCTGGAACCAAGGCCGACCGAACCCGGCACCAAGGGCTGCTGCCCATCATTATCAACGGGAGCCGGCCACTCAAGAGATGTTGAGCATTCCAGCGGAAGAACCCCTGGGAATCTTGCATGAGGTGATGACAGTCTGAGCCATGGATAACCGGCAGCATCATCGACAGCCAGTGACCTTGGAGGGGAAAGAAGTCCAGGGGCTTCGGGATTCAGGAGCTACTTTAACCTTGATAGCACCCCATTTGGTCCCTGACTCGGCACACACTGGCGGATCCGTGGCAGTACGAGTGGCAGGGGGAGCAGTGTACCGACTACCCATTGCCAAAGTACATTTGGATTGGGGTGTGGGAGGGGGGACGGTAGAAGTGGGCCTCATGCAAAATTTACCAGCAGATGTTATGCTGGGAAATGACTTGGGCCAGATGACCTCTGCTTTTGTACCCCAGGCCCCATACCAGGAAGCCCATCCAGTGACCACATGGCAACAGGCTCGCACCACGGTTCCACCGACACACTCTGAGGCTCCGGTAAGAGACCATGACCCCCCACATGACACTTATGTCCTGGGATACCCCGACTAAGTTTGAGGCCGAGGTGCGGTCAGACCCCACGCTACAGGTATACAGGGACAGGGTACACGCTGACCAGGCTGGGCTAGAGGGGGAGCGGTACACCTGGGAGAAAGGGCTACCTTCTCCAATTTACCTGGGTACAGTCCGCTGGCCACTCACTGAGTCGAGACCCCGGGACAGCTACCTATGCGGCAAACCCCATATCGTGTCCCTGAAGCAGTCAGGACGCATATGAAGACTGAGATTGACGAGATGTTGCAGCTGGGGGTTATCGAACCTTCCGATAGCCCCTGGGCATCGCCAGTAGTGCTGGTACCAAAGAAGGATGGCACGACACGTCTCTGTGTCGACTACCGGAGGCTAAATGACAAAACGGTGTCTGATGCCTATCCGATGCCCCGGATAGACGAGCTGCTGGATAAGATGGCACGGGGCCGGTATCTCACTACCATAGACTTATGTAAGGGATACTGGCAGATTCCACTGGCCGAGGAGGCCATCCCCAAGTCGGCGTTTGTCACCCCGTTTGGCCTGTATCAATTTCGGGTCATGCCATTCGGGATGAAGAACGCTCCGGCAACTTTTCAGCGGATGGTCGATCGGTTATTGGACGGATTCCAGGAATACGCATGTGCCTATTTAGACGACATCGCCATATTTAGCCAGACCTGGGCAGAGCACCTACAACACATAGGGGCCATTCTAGATCGTATTGGAGAGGCAGGGTTAACACTGAGGCCTCGTACACACTATCGGACATATCCGATGAAAACGGTCCGCGGACCATTTCCATCGGATATGTCCGATCGGGAGTTTGATCCGATGGCGTGTACACACCATCGGATCAAATTCCCCGCCGCCGGACGGGGAATTTGTAGGTGACGCAGCGGTGATGTTGACGCCGCCACGTCACCGCATCAGGAAGTAAAACACTTCCGCGCATGCGCCGAATCCATTCGGCGGCGGCGCGGCGGCGGTGGGGGACGACATGTCTGCTGGTAAGTGTACTAACCAGCAGACATGTCGGGCGGACAGATTCCCACCGGATAGATTTCAAAGCATGCTTTGAAATCTGTCGGGTGGAGAAATCTGTCCGCTAGCCCATACACACGAGCGGAGATGTCTGCTGAAACGGTCCATCGGACCGTTTTCAGCGGACATATCCCCTCGTGTGTACGAGGCCTGAAACCCAGCAAGTGTCATGTAGGGATGGCTGAAGTGCAGTACTTGGGCCACCGGGTGGGGAGCGGGCGACAGAAACCCGAACCAGCTAAAGTTGAAGCCATAGCTAAATGGCCCACCCCCAGGATAAAAATGCAATAAAACTATCCCTTATTTTGTAAACGCTATAAATTTTGCGAAAACCAACCGATAAACGCTTATTGCGATTTTTTTTACCAAAAATATGTAGAAGAATACGTATCGGCCTAAACTGAGGAAAAAAAATGTTTTTTTATATATTTTTGGGGGATATTTATTATAGCAAAAAGTAAAAAATATTGCATTTTTTTTTAAATTGTCGCTCTATTTTTGTTTATAGCGCAAAAAATAAAAACCGCAGAGGTGATCAAATACCACCAAAAGAAAGCTCTATTTGTGGGAAAAAAAGGACGCAAATTTTGTTTGGGAGCCACGTCGCACGACCGCGCAATTGTCTGTTAAAGCGACGCAGTGCCGAATCGCAAAAACCCCTTGGGTCATTTGCCAGCGTATTGGTCCGGGTCTTAAGTGGTTAATTGCAGTATGATTTTTATATATTATCCACATATAGCACTTTGTATTCTTCTTGGCACACGCACAAAAGTAATAGTAATTGTTGTACCTGCTGTCCTGTCCGCCGCCTGGGGGTTACAGTTGTCCTCCTCTCTCTCCTCCTCCTATCGTCACAGAGAGACCAGGAGCAGGCAGAATATGTACTTTAATGGTGCCACAAGGAGGATGGTAGGTGGAGCATTAGGCTCCGCCTCCACCAGTTCAATTACGTGCGCCCGGTCTGGCCAGTCACCTGCCGTTTTATGGGGGCGTCAGTCGCTCCCAACCCCCGAGCCCATACTTAGGGATAGGCACGAACCAAGGCTGGGGCAGACATTTTCAAAAATTAGTGAAGGACTCAGGGAGGGACTGGTCTGGGACTGCGGGTCAGTGCAGTGGCTGTCGCAGCATAGGAGAAAAAGCACAGAGCCAAAGAGGAAGAGGAAAGAAGGTGCTGCTGCAGATCTGGGTACCTACCTACCTAGGTGTTTAGCATTCAGGAAAACATGGGCTGCTGCATCACTGTGCAGATTTGCAGACGCTGCAAGTCTGTTTTATGCAGTGCCAAAGCAAATTCTTCGCTGCAAACTTCCAAACTTTACAGGGAAGCATTTGCTTTGCTTGGCACAAACAGACTTGCCCATGTTTTCCTGAATGAGTTCATCATCACCACTTCAATTAGCAGGGTCCTGGCCTGCACTGATGATTGCAGAATGCAGATGCAATCATTATCATTGCACATGCTAAAACACCTAGGTAGGTAGGTAGGTACCCAGATCTGCAGCAGCACCTTCTTTCCTCTTCCTCCTTGGCTCTGTGCTTTTTCTCCTGCACTGACCCGCAGTCCCAGACCAGTCCCTCCTGATTCCTGTGACTGTCTGTACTGCCTCAGTCAGAAGAACAACAATCCTCCCCTTCATCACTTACTCTCTGGGCAGTGATGCTGCAGTATGATCAGTTTGTATTTTGTACCTACCTGCTAAGATCTGAGTGCTGCGGCTGCCTGAAGTTTGTTTCCACACAGTCCATCCATCCACGGTCCACCATCGTTCTCTCTCTCTCGCTCCTCCTCCTCTCCTGACCTCCCGTCCAGAGCAGATGCTGCCGCGCGGAGGCTGGTAGGCGGAGCATTAGGCTCCATTAGGTTCCGCCTCCACAACGTGCACCAGTCAGAACATGTATCATGCCCAGGGCTATTGATGGGGGCGGCACTGGCAGTCACTCGCTCCCCACAGTGTGCGGTGCCGTGTGACAGGCAGACAGCCACCACCGCGGGAGGCGGCACTCGCGGCAGCCAACCACTGGAGGCGGCAGCTCAGCGGGTGGCCTCTGAGTTGGGAAGACGTTTGGGGGGTTTTCATGCGGAGGGGGGGCCGCCCTCCGCAAAGTGCCGCCCTAGGCCTAGGTTTTGTCGGCCTAGGCCAAGATACATCTCTGGGAATGCCCGGTCCTGGCGATCATACCCGGAAGCCGGGTTGAGAATACACAAGTCCCATCATGCCTCTGCCTGTGGGAGTCATGCATGTAACTGTTAGCCTTGCAATGCCTCACGGGACTTGTAGTTTTGCAAGAGCTGGAGGGCCACCAGTTTGACACCCCTGATGTAGAGTATAAGATTTCCTATCCTCTGTGCCCAGTCTTGCCACACAGAATTAATCCAGATCTGAGTAATCCTCTTTTAATGCTCAGTGAAAATGAACAGCCTTTTCTTATACTCTACATTGTGACAGCAAAAAATAAATAAATTTGGGTTTACATCCACTTTAATCTTGAGTTCAAAGCGCATCTTTTTTTATTTTCCCTTCACAGGCTTTGCATTTGGTTTTGGTCACTTGCATTGCAGTCCCGATCTATCTGACGCCTCAACTAGTGAGTCTCATTAGATTACTGCTATGCTCTGAAATGTTGATGGTCCATATAGCATTTAATATACATTTTTTTATCTATGCATCTTCCCTGTTTTTTTTTTTTTTTCTATCACAGGGCTTGCATTGCCGTCCCGATCTATCGGACTCCTCAACTAGTGAGTAATATCGTGCGTGTGTGTCTTCTTTCTAAAAAACATTTTTATTAATGTTAATTTATTTATTTTTTTTTACACTTATTTTATTTATCAGCTGGTAAGTGTTCACTATACTTCCAATTAGGTGGCTGCAAAATATACTTAGCTTTGTCTTTTATTAATGAACTTACCAATATGTGTGTACAGGTTTTAATGCTTAACGTTATGTAATATTGCTCTGTTATATTTTCAGGTATGGAGAACAAGTGGCAAGAGGTATATAATTACCTTGCTCAGGGGGTGTACCCATCACCGTCTTCACCAAATGACCAACGCGCCCTTCGGAAGTACGCTTTAACCACTTGCTTACTGGGCACATAAACCCCCTTCGTGCCCAGGCGAAATTTCAGCTTCCGGCACTGCGTCGCTTTAACTGACAATTGCGCGGTAGTGCGACGTGGCACCCAAACAAAATTGGCGTCCCTTTTTTCCCCACAAATAGAGCTTTCTTTTGGTGGTATTTGATCGCCCGTGCGGTTTTTATTTTTTGCGTTATAATGAAAAAAAGAGCGACAATTTAAAAATATATATATATTTTTTACTTGTTGCTATAATTTTTTTATATTTTTTTTTCTCAGTTAAGGCCGATACGTATTCTTCTACGTATTTTTGTAAAAAAAAAAAAAATCACAATAAGTGACTGCTTTGCGCAAAAGTTATAGCACCTACAAAATAGGGGACATAATTATGATTTTTTTTTTTATATTTTTTTTTTACTAGTAATGGCCGCGATCTGCGATTTTTTATTGGGACTGCGATATTGCGACGGACACATCGGACACTTTTGACACATTTTTGGCGCCATTCACATTTATACAGCGACCAGTGCTATAAATATGCACTAATTGCTGTATAAATGTGACTGGCATTGAAGGGGTTAACACTAGGGGGTGAGGAAGGGGTTAAATGTATTGCCTGGGTGTGTTCTAACTGTATGGGGGGAGGGGGGTGACTGGGGGAGGTGACCGATGCTGTCTCCCTATGTACAAGAGAAACAGCATCTGTCACCTCACTGACAGGACGTGAAGCTCTGTGTTTACACACAGAGCTCCACGTCCCTGCTGTCTCACCGACGATCACGTGTACCTGACGGACATCGCGGCCGCCGGGTACACGCATCGAATTCTCGGTGATGCGTCGGGACTGTTTTTCCCCGCCGCGCGCCACCCTGTGGCGCGCGCGGGGAATTACAAGCAAATCACGTCCAAAGACGTGACCCCGGCGCCTCAGGTCCGCGCTGTTCACGTCTTTGGACGTGACGCGGTATTGAACTGGTTAAAAATTTCCATAAATGGTCAGTGTCAAAAAGTAGAATGCACGACTACAGATTATAGGCTAGCTCTTTCATGAATGCATATTTTAATGACTATTTTGTTTTAAAGCTCTTCTATGGCAAGAGAATTGCCATTCAAAGCAAAGAGGAGGCAAAGAGTATATTTCATTAATTTCACACTAACCTTATGGGCGGTCATACTGGCATACTAAAAACGCACTCTGCAGTGTGCTCCAGATCTTACTGGAAGGCAATGACTGCACACATTAAAAACTGGGTATGCAATCTAAAACAATTGTGTATTTATACACACACACACGCTGTACACATTTTAACTATTGTTTTCTTCAAGGTTCTCGAATGTGAGCAGTGTCAGAAGGTGGGAAAACCATTGAAAGGTAGCCAGCCACTGCAGTGTATTAAGGTAAAGTATTAAAAGTTTTTTTTTTTTTTACAAAATAGATATAAGCGTCAACATGTAGCATTCATACATTTGCAATTTATTTATTCAATCCTATTAGGTATCACATGTGTGGGAACTCGTTGGCATCGACCTAACTGGACCTCTGCCCGAAACTGTTAACGGAAATATATATATACTCACAGCAACAGATTATTTTTCAAAGTGGGTGGAGGCGTTCCCACTAAAATCAAAAACTGCTGCTGAAGTGGGACAACACCTTTGCTCTATGATATATAGACACGGATGTCCCCAAAGAATCCTGTCTGACCAAGGCAGAGAGTTTGTTAATCAGGTAAGTGTATTTAAAAAATTAAACATAATTGTATTAGAAAAACTATAAGTTAGGTTGCTACATTTATGTTTTTAACATCCTTCTTTTGACAGCTCAACAGTGGGCTTTGTACGCTCTTGGGGATAGAAAGGGGTGGGGGAGATAGGGGTGGGAAGAAGGGGATAAAGGGAGGTAAGGTCACACAATAGAATATGGGAACTATAAATGGAATTAATGACAGGGGGAAAGTCAAGGTAAAGATGACAATTAAAGGGAGACAATAGGGTGAGACTAGGGAGAGCAGGGGAATATAACACCCCATTAACTAGAGGGGGAATTTAAATCTTGATGAGGAACTCTGGGAAATATATACGGGGCTTTGAGTCCAGGAGAGACCCCGACGTAAATATCTATGTGTTTCCTATCCTCTCCCTGCTCTCTCTCCCTGAGTCTCTCTAAGTATTAATGAGTACAAATGATTATGAGATAAATATGATATGGTTCTGTTTATTTGTTTATTTCTATGTAATGGATAATTAATCTCTGTTGTAAAACCAATACTTCCTAAATAAAGAAGGATTAAAAGTAAAAAAAAGAAATGGGTGTTTGCATTTGATTTGTGATCTTTGGGGCCATAGGGTGACCCAGAAACCTAGTAGCATAATAGTAAAATAATCCAGGGTCCGCTATTGACTGCAAGGGGGAGGCGAGTGGTGGTGTTTTTTTTTTTTTTTTTCCCTCAAACCCTTGAGAATTTGCATATACATATGTCTCTTCTTACTAAGTGTAGTTTTCCCCTCCCAGTGTCATTATTTTTTTTTTTTTAACACTTATCCTTTAAATTTTTCTTTATTATTTTGATCGTACCAAGTGACATACAGATGGAAAACCGTTCCTCTAACCGAGGAGCAGTGGAGGAACATTATATATATATATATATATTTTAACAATGAAGTGAAGGAAAAACCAAAAATAAAAAGGGGGCACCCCCACGAGTCCTGATCGTATCTTAAACAAAAATGAAAGGAAAACGGTGATAGAAGAAAGGAGGCACATCCCAGCACCTCCCCTCCCCTACCTCCCCTCTCGCTGGTCCCCATCTAGACCTCTAGTGACTCACGACTCCGTGGGTACACTTCCCTTTACCCCCTCACGCCGGCAAGTCCCCTCCTCCCCCCGGGGATCACTGTGCCCCTCATAGGGAGGGGGAGGCGAACCGGCCCCTCAAATGTCCTCTATGCCCTAGCTTGCTACGCCAACTCCCTCCCCTCCCCCCCACCCCCCCCACAAGATTGACAAAGAAGAAAGAAGAAAGAGAAAAAAAAAAAAAAAAACCACACCGACCCGTCTCTCTCACTCACCCCCCCCCCCCCCCCGTCCCATCCCTGAATCCGGTCCCTCCTTATTATGCATCCAGCAGAGCCCTCCCTTGTTCTGAGTATCTAAACTCGTTCCACTCAGCCCACGTTTCAGTATATACTTTACGTTTCTGTCTGGAGGTCCATACAAGGTCCTCCATTCTGTTCAAATCTTCTACTCTATTGAGCCACATCTTTACCGTTGGCGGTTGTTTATGTTTCCACATCCCTGGGATGCAGGCACGGGCAGCATTTAAAAGGTGATTAACCATGGAACTCCTGTATCTCTCTACCGTTAGCTCCGAGTCCTGTAATAGATAAAAGGGCCATTTATCTGGTAGTTTATCTTTACTAAATTTCTGCACTATACCCTGAACCTCCGTCCAAAAGTTCAGAATTCCAGGGCATAGCCAAAATATATGTAACAAGGTTCCTTCTTCCTTACCACACCTCCAGCATCTATCCGAGGTGTCTGGGTAACACCTTTTTAATACTACCGGGGTACGATACCATTGAGATAGAATCTTGTAATTCATCTCTTGTGTTTTCGCACAGATTGACGATTCAAATATATTCCGGAGTATTTTACTCTTTTGTTCTTCTGTAAAGGGTCTTCCCAGTTCCATCTCCCACCTGTTAAAAAAGGGAAGCTGAGAGTCCTCCGTCGGTGTGTTCAGTAGTTCGCTGATTCTTGAAAGGGTGTGCCGAAGCACTCCCTTACCACTACAGTACCCCTCAAATCTTGTAAGTTTACGTTCGTAACTTCTGGGGGGTTTTAGATTGTCCAAGAAATGCCGCAATTGTAATGCTCTCCAAGTATCCAATCTATAAGGGAGCCCACCCTCTACCATTTCCCGCATACTATGCCATAGGCCCTCCCTCAAAAAATGAGATGCTTGTATTAAACCCTGGTCTATTAGTCTATCAAAGGACCCCTTCTTCAGACCTGGTGTAAATTGTGGGTTCCCCAAAATTGGATAGAGTGGTGAGTCCAAAGTGGATAATACCCCTTTCCTAAATAGCCCATAGGCCACTTTCAATGTTGGGCCTATCAGTGGATGTTTCTTAGTGAGTATCGGCAGGTCTCTATAGCACCACGCAGCCAGATGGAGTATACTACTACATTGGGCCTGCTCCAAGCCCGGCCATATTTTCTCCCCGCCATGTCTTCCCCAGTCTACCAGTCGGATTAACATAGCCGCCTGGTACAGTGTCATTATTTAACCCACTTGACAACCGGCCCATTGCCAAAGTACGTCATGTTTTTAAAGATGGATATCTCGGTAACGGCAGCAGCTGCTGCCACAACCGAGATATCCATCTCTTCATTGGCCGGTTCTGTTAACGATAACTGAGGTCTCCGCAGCGGATTCGCCGCAAGATCGCCGTTATCGGTTGCGGGAGAGGGGGCCCCCCCTCCCGCCGCTCTCCCGTGCCCTCCGCCGCTTAGCGTTGCCGTCGGTAGCGGCGGAGGCGATCGGGTCTGTTCGGCTCCTCTGCTGGGATACGAGTGAGGGGGAAAAAAAATCGCCCCCACCCGTCCCCATAGCTCTGCTGGGCGGAAATGATGTCAAAACGTAAGTCCCGCCCAGCGTCTTAAAGAAACATTTTTTTTTCTGTCATTTGAAAAAATTACAGTTTAATTTTTTCTTTTCTTTTTTTTGCATTTAAGCCTAAATATGAGATCTGAGGTCTTTTTGATATTTAAGAGGACCTGTCATGCTTTTTTCTATTACAAAGGATGTTTACATTCCTTGTAATAGGAATAAAAGTGATCATTTTTTTAATTTTTTTTTATTTCAGTGTAAAAAATTATAAACAGAAGCGAATGCATACGCGAGTAGCGCCCGCATATGAAAACGGTGTTCAAATCACACAAGTGAGGTATCGCCGCAATCGTTATAGCAAAAGCAATAATTCTAGCCCTAGACCTCCTCTGTATCTCAAAAAATGCAACCTGTAGAATTTTTTAAACGTCGCCTATCGAGATTTTTAAGGGTAAAAGTTTGACGCCATACCACGAGCGGGCGCAATTTTTAAGCGTGACATGTTGGGTATCATTTTACTCAGCGTAACATTATCTTTCACAATATATTAAAAAATTGGGCCAAATGTATTTTTGTCTTATTTTTAAAAGTGATTTTTTTCCAAAAAAAGTGCGCTTGTAGGACCGCTGCGCAAATACGGTGTGACAAAAAGTATTGCAATGACCGCCATTTTATTCTCTAGGGTGTTAGTAAAAAAAACATTATGGGCCAGATTCAGGTAGATGAGAGCATCTTTGCTCTGGAGTAACGCTTCTCATTTGCGTTACTCTGCCGAAATTTTAGGAGCAAGTGCTGTTATTCAGGAAGCACTTGCTCCTAAAGTTGCGGCAGCGCATCGCAAATGAGCCAGCGGAATTCAAATTGGGCGGGTACGGGGCGTGTAGTATTCAAACTAAGTGCGATCCCGCGGCGAACGTACTGCGCATGCGTCGAGTGTCAATGCATCCCAGTGCGCATGCTCCAAGTTCTGTCAGTGAACGTCAATGACGTCACGTCCCCATTCATGAATGTTTTACGCAAACGACGCAATTTTTTTGTTTTTCCGACGCGATGACGACGGCTATACTTAACATAGGATACTCCACTAGGGGGCTGCTTTATCTTTACGTTGCGTATCGCTTCCGGAAACGTCGTAAAGTCACTGCGTCGCGCCCGAAAACGATCGTGAATTTCCGACTCCCGCTGATTAACATATTTTTTCAGCGTTAATCAGCGGGAACGCCCCCGGCGCCATTTTTAAGTTGAAGTAACGATGCGATGGCGAAATTCAATTACGCCGATCGCATCGGAACTCCAACCCAGCGTTTCTTGTTTTCTGGTTATAGAAAACAAAAACGCTGGCTTAAAGTGACAGTTAGGCTGGCGGATCACTGGATACACCAGCCTAACTCTTCATGAATCTGGCCCATAATGTTTGGGGGTTTTAAGTAATTTTCTAGCAAAAAAAAACTGTTTTAGTCTCGTAAACACCGAATCTGAAAAACAGGCTCGGTGGTCAAGTGGTTAAAGGGGTGTTCCAGCCTAGTTATATGTTTATTAAAAGTCAGCAGCTACAAAAAGTGTAGCTGCTGGCTTTTAATAAACAATCACTTACCTGCTCCTGCATTCCAGCGATGCGCCAACCGGGGCTCCGCTCCTCTCCCCCCCCCCCCTCCCCGGCCGGCGTCCTCATCGCAACTGTGGGCACCCGGCCGTGACAGCCTTCGGCTTCACGGCCGGGCACCCACTGCGCATGCGCGAGCGGCACTGCGCATGCGCGAGCGGCACGGCCCGCCGCTGATTGGACAGGCGATCGCATGGGACCTGTCAGTGTCCCATGCGATCGCCTACAGGGAGGGGCTGCTGTAGGCGACTAAGCTTAATCGCCTAACCAGCCCCTCGGCGGAAGGAGGAAGTGGGACAGGAAGTCCCACTCCTCCTGAAGCCCCCACTCCCCCCCCCCAAAAAAAAAAATTACATGCCAAATTAAGTGTTAAGTAAACTTTTTTTTTTTTTTATACTTTTTTTATTTATTTTTTTCCCACTCTAGAGCTCTAATGAAAATGGTCAATGAGAAGCAGGATGATTGGGACAAGTATTTAGAACCTACCTTATTTTCTTTGCGGTCAAAAATTCAAACAACAACAACATTTTCCCCGTTTCAATTAATGTATGGAAGAGAGGCAGTTTTTCCCATCGAAGTTCCAGTTGAAATGCCGGTTAGTTTTTCCCCAACTGTGCTGCAATTCTGTGCTTATATATGCAAACTTTCAGTGGAGTTGTAGTGATTTAAGGATGCATGGCTTCTCTCTGAGGCTGCGTACACACGAGGAGACATGTCCAATGAAAAACGGTCCGCGGACTATTTTCATCGGACATGTCTCCCGGATCTTTTGGTCTGATATGTGTGTGTGTACCCGCGGACAGACAACGCGGTGACGTGCCAAAACAAAGAAGTAAAATACTTCCACGCATCCATTCCACGCATGTGCGGGATTTCGGTACGCTGGTTAGGTGTACTAACCAGCGGACATGTCCGACGGACAGGTTTCCAGCGGACAAGTTTCTAAGCCTGCTTAGAAACTTTTGTCCGCTGGAAACCTGTACACTAGGCTGTACACACGATCGGACATATCCGCGGAAACTGGTCCGTGGACCAGTTTCCGCGGACATGTTCAATCGTGTGTACGCAGCCTAAGTTTATAGCCTGTTCTCTTCCTAGACTTAAAAACCCAATACAGCTTTATGTGATGTTGTGCACCTGAATTTGAGAATTAATTACGTTTTATTTTTACGTTAATTTTAAACCTATTTTTATGTATTGAAACCACTGTATGTGTGTATATATATATATTGCACAATCAGACCGGGCTAAAGCCATCGCAAACGCTATCCACGGCTTAAATGACGCAGTGATAAGTGGTTGTTGAGCAGCTTTCATTTTTCACTCCCGTCAGCGAAACACCGGAGTGATGTCGCTTCAAAAGTGTGGCCATGCTTGATGCTTTTACACTGTCATATGGCTTTCTTGTGCCTACACAGCGCCCTGCATTTTATCCATTAACATTGTTCCTTCAGTACATTTGACAGGGAACCCAAATGGCTCCCATACAGTGGATTTATATGACGCAGGGAATTAAAGGTCCTCCGTTCCTCCTATCGCCATGACCACGCTGTGTGTGGACTGAACATGCGCACAACTTTTTTTTTTCAGAAATCAATCTGCGTATCACGTGTGTGTGCTTCAGATCAATATCTTCGGTTCGGATCAATGATGATCCGTTGCACCACTACTAGTTTGACCCCGTTGGTCGGCCAAGCCCTGTTGGTATGGCCTTTATAGTTTGTGGTTTAAGTAGCCAATGTTTGGCATTACTTTTTATCTCACAGTGGTCCAGTGAGTAGCACTTTCGCCTAGCAGCAAAAGGGTCGCTGGTTCGAATCCCGACCAAGACACCATCTGCCTGGAGTTTGCATGTTCTCCCTGTGTCTGCGTGGGTTTCCTCCGGGTACTCCGGTTTCCTCCCACTCTCCAAAGACATGCTGGTAGGTAAATTGGATCGTCCAAATATTGACCCAGTATATATGTGTGTACGACTGTGTGTCCATAGCGTGTCAAGATCCTACGGGGTAAATATGACTGCACCAGCCAAGCAGACACTGGCTGGAAAAAGCGCCCAGAGGCGATTCAGTTCGCATGCGTTGCGCTATACAAGTCATTCATTCATCTAGTCCTGAAATGTATTCTAATCACTTTTTTTTTTCCTGCCTCCCCAGTTCAAGTGTTATGGAAGAAAGAAGACCAGACGTCACTGGAAGCTGTTGTGGGGCCTTACCCGCTGTTTGTCGCCTCATTTCAAACACTACGTGCAAACAATTGGCTGGGAGATGAGGTAAGAAACGATTTCAGTAAAGGCCCATACACACGGTAGGACATCTAACAAAATTTTCCTTGGATTTTTGTCCTAATTGATTTGTCCGATCACACCCATAGCATACACACGCTCGGACTTTTCTGCAAACTTTTCTAAAACTTTCCCATCATCACGTGGTTGTTCTGCTCTTTTCTGCTCTTTACTGCCACCCTTTGGTTAACTTCTGCTATTGTTGGTTGATTTTAACATTGGTTCTGAGCATGCGCATTTGTAATTTGTCCAAAAGTCCGATGGTTTGCTGTACACACGATCGGACTTTGCACCATCGGACTTTTGTTGCCTGAAAGTTGGTCCGTTCGCAGACCCAACTTTTTGTCCGATGAAAGCCAAAAAAGTTGGTCCGATGGAACGTACACACGGTCGGACAAATGTGAAAAGTGTCGGATTTTGATGTTGGTTGGGCAAAAGTCCGACCGTGTGTACGGGGCTTAATGGTGAAAATGTATTCAAGTCAAATGTGTTCTTATAGGGATTTTCTTTTGTATCAAATACAGATAATTGACGCTTACCTCTATCGCATACTTAAAAAACAGCACGTAAGTGTGACTTCTGTGAACTGTGGTTGCTTGTGTTCTCTTTATTATTCAGCATGATAATTTTAGATTTATTACACAGAAATCTATTCGTCAAATTTCTGCTGTTGTTGCCACTTCATTGTTCGATTGGGAAATTGAAAAACTTGCAAAGATGGGTTACTCATCGTGGTTACAGCTATAGCCAAGAAATATTTCACATTGATTATTAATTTCATTTAAATCTTTTTGAACAGGATATTTTTTCAGAGGACATTTGGGTGTGTCCCATAAACGTTGGAGACCACTGGATTTTAGTGGTATTTTTTTATATTTTTACCTTTCTTTACTCATGCTTTTCCCACTCTAATGCCGCGTACACACGGTCGTTTTTTGCGATGAAAAAAAAAACGACGTTTTTTGTGAAGTAAAAAACGACATTTTTGAAACGTCACTTTCAAAGACGATGTTGCATACACACCATCGTTGTTTTCACAAAAAACAAGGTTACGTTCACCACACTTTTCCATTGAAGCTCGCTTCATAACTAGCTTCTGGGCATGTGCGGGTTGAAAAACGTCGTTTTAAACGACGTTTTTGCTACACACGGTGACTTTTTGTGAAACAAAAAACAACGTTTTGAAAAACGACACAAAAAATTCAAGCATGTTGGAATTTTTTTTTGGTCGTTTTTTTGAAGACAAAAAACGACCGTGTGTACGCGGCATTAGTTTATTCTGTCATGTACATAGGTTTGCCATGTTGTCTTTAAACATAAATCTGAAGAACTAAGCAAAAGTCGTAAATAGTATTAAAGCGGATCTCCACCCTAAAGTGAAGTTCCGCTGATCGGAACCCTCCCCCCCCCTCGGGTGTCACATTTGACACCTTTCATGGGGGAGGGGAGTGCAGATAACTGTCTAAAGACAGGTATTTGCACCCACTTCCGGCCCGCAGTCTCGGGCAAAAGACGGGTTTTTCCCGTTGTGTGCTTGGAACTCTCAGCTCCCAGCACACAGCGGGAGCCAATCGGCGGGCGCAGCGTGACTCGCGCATGCGCCATAGGGAACCGGGCAGTGAAGCCGGAGCGATTCACTTCCTGGTTCCCTCACCGTGGATGGAGGGAGGAGCAGCAGAGAGACGAGTGTTCGCTCATCCTCTGCTGCGGACAGCGCTGGACTCCAGGACAGGTAAGTGTCCTAATATTAAAAGTCAGCAGCTGCAGTATTTGTAGCTGCTGGCTTTTATTTATTTATTTTTTTAAGGGGCCATCCGCTTTAATCTAAATTTTATGCCAAACTTGGGTAACATCATAACAATGGACACAATTCAAAACCATAAATGGCTTGGTCAATCCTTACCAGGTTTCAACCTTACGTGTTTATAGATATTCAACTTTAACACAATGACCGTGCAGAGTGCATCTGCTTTATAGAGGCCAAATTTGTGAATTGTCTTTACCCTAAAATTTTAAATTTATTTTAGATTTTATGGATGACAAAGCAGGTCATGATTATCATGGACCCAATGGGAGCAGAACTTGTATACGCATCCACATTGATCAAGAACTGGGGGTAAGTGTACCTAGTAAAGTTTTTTTTTTTAAGAACAAAGCGCTATTTTTTATCATATATATTATAAATTATATATATATTTTGTTTTTATTTTAAAAATAGTTTGTACCTGCAGAGGGCCAATTGCAAAGATCAGGTTTTCCAATGGAAAATAGTCTTTCTAAACCACAGCAAACAGGACACCAGTAGCTGTGGAGTTCTTATTTTCATGGTAATTGCTTTGTTTTCACTCATTATTTGTCAATTAAAGCGGAGTTCCACCGAGGAAAACCACTTTTGCCCATCTTCTTTAAAAAAATTAAATAAATAAAAAACCTGGAAAAAAAAAATACTCACCCGAAATACCTGTTGCTATGCGGAAGTCCGTAATCTGCCTCACCTGCACCGCGGTCTGATTTCTTCTTCTCCTTCTCCTAATGAATGGGGCGCTCTGCTTTCTGGGAACTGTGTATGTTCTCAGAGAGCAGCGCGCCCATTCACAAGCCAGCGTGAGACTCACGCAGGCGCAGTAGGAAATGGGCAGTGAAGCCGTACGGCTAGTGTGAATGGCGGCGCGGGACCTGGAGCGATCGTGGGACCGGCATCGGGGGGCCCATCAGCGCGGGCAAGTAGGACAAGGTAAGTGTCCTTATTTAAAGTCAGCAGCTACACTGTTAGTAGCTGCCGACTTTTAAAAAAAAAAAGTTGCGGCTGGAGCTCCGCTTTAAATGTTATATTGGTAAGCCCTAAAAATAATACACGTCGCTCCTGCAGAGCAGATAACACTGCACAGTGCTTGTGTTGTTATCTGCTCCACTTGAAACTTCAAAACGTCCCTGATTCTGCCAATTCGTGTATGCCATTTCTGCTTTGAACCCATAAATCTGGCTACTGTATTAGAGGCTGGCATAGCAAACAATGTAAAATGTATTTAGGCTAGCATTCTATACCTAAACTGCGCTGTGTTCAGGTTAGTCACCTGACGTATGGCCGCTTTACACCCACAAGACAGATTGTGTGTAGGAGACAAGCAGACTTGTGATCTCCCTGTGTGATGGCAGAGGGAGATCATGGCTCCTCCAGCATAAGACTTCAATAAGACATATAAAGCAGCCATGAGTAATGTGACCGCACCGAAGATGGCCGAATTTTGTTATTTCCACATTATATATATATATATATATATATATATATATATATATAATGTGGAAATAACAAAATTCGGCCTGTTACTGATCAAAATTTTTGTGTTCGATGAATCGTTTTTTTTTTTTTTTATCGATTCATCGACTAATTTCGATTAATTACAACGCACATACAGATTCCCAGTGCAGCTACCAACAACTGGAATAATGGATAGCAGGTTACAAAAAAACACAAAGGCAGCGCTCAATGGGAATAGCATTAAAACTTTTATAGTCTTCAAGTAGGTAACAAAATAAATATTGCACTGGAGATAAAATCGATGTAGCTACATAAACTGTAAAAATGGTGCCAGTAATACCAAACAGTACCAAAAACAGTCATAAAAACATGTAGCCAAGTATGATACTGGTATAAAAATGTGTACAATGATACCACTGCTGAATCCAGATGAGGAGGGGTTAACATCAGTCCGTCGGCATGTAGATGTCCCATGAAGGGAACTATCACAACTCCCAGTGGATGGCTGTAGAATCCCAGGGTGATAGAGGGAAGTGTAACAGCCCATGCGTGTGGCAGATAGTAAGGTCCCCCTGGCATGCAGATATGAAGACACAGCAAAGGAGCCCTTCAGATAGACAAAGTAAGCCCTGCCGGTGTCCGTGACGTCACCGGATCTCCTACAGAACTCCCTGAAGGCCCAGAAGCCGGCGGAGAGGCGAGTACCAATCAAAAGAATTTTAATCGATCAAAAAGATTAATCGATTAATTAAAAGTTAATTTGCACAGCCCTAATATATATTAATATATATATATATATATATATATACACATATACATACATACATACATACACACACACGTGTGTGTATAAAAAATAAGATATATACTTTTCATGTTTTACAGTTTTCTAGGGACTACCTAGAAAGTGGGACGATAAGCAATGTAAAGACCTCAGAACAGGCAATATTGGATGCACGACTGCAAATAGCATGCACCCTACTGGAGTATAAAGGTCAGTCATATCGCTAGCATTGGTACCCAAAGTTTTCATGCAGTTAAACAGGTTATACCACATAACATTTTGACTTGCATTTTATTTTAGATCATCATGGCTGAACAGGTGCTTGAAGATGGATGACTTGAAGAAACACAAACCTGAAATATGAAAACCTAAGTTGAGTAACTGTTCTGAAATCAATGCATACATATTTTACACGCCCTTTCATGGACAGGCTGGGAATGTTTTTTTTTTTTTTTGGTTTTTTTAATAAAGTTCATTTGACTTTTTTTTTTTTACTATTTTGTTTAATAGTGTATAATAAAAGTGAAATTGTTATCACCTTTATTGATTGCGTATGGTTTTTGGGAGGTTTTTGGCTGTTATGACTGTCAACAGTTTATTTTAGCATAAAGTATCCATCACACAGGTCAAAGGGAAAAACATGTATGCTCTAAAAAATGCTGACCTAATCTGAAATTGGCAGAGGGGGCCCAAAAGGTTAACGCTTAAATTCCTCGTCAATTTATTGTTTGTTTGGGGCACAAAAAACTGTTTAATGTTTAGTATGCAAGGCAAGATACACATCCTTTTGAAAAAAAAATCTGAGGCTTAGTTTGCCAACAATCGTCCCGTGTGCACCAGGCTTTACCGTATGTGTGTGTCTCACTTAGGCTGCATTCACACCTGAGCGGCAAGTAACGCCGCATACGCGGCATTACTTGCCGCAATTCGATTCATTTTTTTTTTTTTACAAATCATCCCCATTGATGTCTATGGCCGAAAAGCCAATGTCACCTGAAAAAAAGGGGTCCGGGACTTTTTTTCAGGCGACAGGCGTTTGGCGTGTCAGAGATGTGAACCATCTCTATAGACATGAATGGGGATTCGCTCCTCCAGCGGCATGAGCGTCGGGTGACAGGGGAATTGGTCGCTCAGATGTGAATGCAGCCTTACTGTCTCAGACAGTGAGGGGCTTGCACATTATGATGTAGCCTGAGCTAAATTGATTTTGAGGGGGGGGGGGGTAAACAATGCACTTTCCGTCACGCACAGTGATCTCATAATGTGTTTAAAGCGGAGTTCCACCCTTAAAACCACTTTGTTTCATCCCATCCAGCATACTGGCGTCAGCGCCAGTATGCTGTTTTTTTTTTTTTTTTTTTAATGCATGTACTTACTTTATAATAAATCATTTAATTTCGTGCGCACTGCGGTATGTCGCCGCTATAAGGCGTCACGCCTTCCGGAAACAGCCGATTAGCGTTCGGCTCTTCTCGGCGCCTGCGCACAGACCCAGAAGCTGACTGCGCAGGCGCCGTATATAGCCGCGTCACGCCCTCCGAAAAAACCCGAACTAGGACCGGCTATTTATGGCGCCTGCGCAGTCAGCTCCTGGGTCTGTGCGCAGGTGCCGAGAAGAGCCGAACGCTAATCGGCTGTTTCCGGAAGGCGTGACGCCTTATAGCGGCGACATACCGCGGTGCGCACGAAATTAAATGATTTATTATAAAGTAAGTACATGCATTAAAAAAAAAAAAAACTGGATGGGATGAAACCAAGTGGTTTTAAGGGTGGAACTCGGCTTTAACCACTACAGCCCTGGAACATTTGGCTGGTCAAAGACCAGACCACTTTTGGAGATAACTGCATTGCTTTAAGTGGAAAATTGCGCGTTTGTGCAACGTGGATCCCCCCCCAAAAAATTGCCCTTTTTTCCCCCACAAATAGAGCTTTCTTTTGGTGGTATTTGAGCATCCCTGCGGTTTTTATTTTTTGCACTATAAACCGAAACAGAGCGACAATTTAAAAACAAAATGTAATTTTTTTTTTATTATAATAAATATCCCCAATAAAAATAAAAAAAAAATGATATATTAAATAAAAAAATTAAGCAATGTAGACCGATACGTATTCCTCTACATACACAATAAGCGTTTATTGATCGGTTTGTGCAAAAGTGGTAGCGTCAACAAAATTGGGGGTAGTTTTATGGCATGTTTAAAATTTATTTTACTAGTTATGGCGGCGATCAGATTTTTTTTTTTTTTTTACTATCGCGAGTGCATGGTAGACACATCACACACCTTTGACACCATTTTGTAGCCATTGTCATTTTTACAGCAATCGGTGCTATAAAAATTACACTGATTACTCTGAAAATGACACTGCCAGTGAAGGGGTTAACCACTAGGTGGCACTGGAGGGGTTAACCACTTGACCACTGGGCACTTAAACCCCCTTCCTAACCAGACCAATTTTCAGCTTTCAGCGCTCTCACAATTTGAATGACAATTACTCAGTCATACAACATTGTACCCATTTGAATTTTTTGTCCCTTTTTTCACACAAATAGAGCTTTCTTTTGGTGGTATTTGATCACTTCTGGGTTTTTTATTTTAAAAACGACTGAAAATTCTGTAAATAAAAAAATAAAAAAATCTTGTTTCTGTCATATTAGCAGGTTATTTCTCACACACAGCATATGCATACTACAAATTACACCCCAAAACACATTCTGCTATTCCTCCCGAGTATGGCGATACCCCATGTGTGGGTCTTTTACACAGCGTGGCCACACAGAGGCCCAACATGCAGGGAGCGCCATCAGGCGTTCTGGAACACCCAGGCCAATTCTGACTTTTCTCTCCTACATGTAAAAATCATCATTTATTTACTAGAAAATTACATAGAACCCCAAAACATTATATATGCTTTTTTTTTTATCAAAGACTTTACAGAAGGTATTTTCGCAGCAATGTTTTTTTTTTTGTTTTGTTTTTTTAAACTGTTTTGTGCTTAAAAAAAACAGTAAAGTTAGCCCAATGTTTTGTATAATCTGAAAGATGAAGTTACGCTGAGTAAATAGATACCCAAACAAGTCACCCTTCAAAATTGCACACGCTCATGAAATGGCACCAAACTTCGCTACTTAAAAATCCCCATAGGCGACGATTCAATTACTTTAATTGGTTACATGTTTTTAGTTACGGAGGAGGTCCTAGGCCAAGATGATTGCTCTCGCTCCAACGTTCGCAGAGATACCTCACATGTGTAGCTTGAGCACCGTTTTCATATGTCAGTGGAAATTACGTATGCGTTCGCTTCTGCATGCGAGCACACGGGGACAGGAGTGCTTTAAAAAAAAAAAAAATTATTGTTTATTTTACTTTATTTACTTGATTTTGACACTTTTTTTCCCCCAAAATACATTTTTTTATCACTTTTATTCCTATTATCCCCTGTAATTGGAATATAACATAACCGGTCCTCTTTACAGTGAGATATGGGGTCAATAAGACTCCACATATCACCTCTAGGCTGGAAAGACTAAAAAAAAAAAAATATATCCTGGCTTTGATCGTAGCGATGAGTCTGTAAAAGCACCGGAGGGTGGCAGGAGGGGGGCGTAATGCAAGGTATTGGAGAATTGCGGAGTATTGGGGTATTGCGGAGTATCGCGCAGGGTATTGCAAGATATTGGGGTATTGCAGAGTATCGCGCAGGGTATTGCGCAGTATTGGGGTATTGCGCAGGGTATTGCAGAGTATTGCGCAGGGTATTGCAGAGTATTGTGCAGGTAATTGCAGAGTATTGGGGTATTGCAGAGTATCGCGCAGGGTATTGCAAGATATTGGGGTATTGCAGGGTATTGCACAGTATTGGGGTATTGCGCAGGGTATCGCGCAGGGTATTGCGCAGAGTATTACGCCGGGATGGATGGCTGGATCTGTGACTGCAGTTGGCACAGATCCAGCCCTCAGTGCTGCTGCCTTCTCTCTCCCTCTCTCCTCTCACACTGTACCGATCGGTACAGAGAGGAGAAGGAGGAACTGGCGTCATCACATGATGCCAGTTTGTTTACAAGTGATCGCTCCGTCATTTGACGGAGAAATTACATGGTAAACGGCCCATATCAGCGGCAATTTACCGTGATCCGTGATGCGCTGGGTCTTCTAGACTCAGCGCTCACAGATGATTCTGGGCGCGCGCCCCAGGGTAAGGTGACCAGATTTTTAAAATGAAATCCGGGGACATATTTTTTCTTTACTAGTAATGGCAACAATCAGCGACTCTCTGCCCGTCGCCGCCCGCCTCACAGCCTCTCAAGTCTTACTTTTCGGGCCCCGGCTACTACTGGATGGGGAGCGGATAAAGATCACTCTGCCAGGGAAGGCAAGGAGATAGGCAGGTGGCTGGCCAGGAATTGAGTCAAGGCAGAAGAACATGTGAGCGAAGCTGAATGGGCATGCACCTGAAACTGAAGAAATATTCCCTCTGCTCCGACCAGCACATGATCATCAGAAAGGGGCACAGAAAATGGGAAAAATACAACCCCCCTATGCTAGTAGGCACAGCGGAGCGGGGGGGTGTAATTCTAATTTTTATTTTTATTTGGCACTGATTGTCTTTGAAATTGCCCCTGTCACCTATTAAATCCAATCTGGGGACAAAACCAGGGACAGACTAGGTCTGGGGACCGTGTCCTCAATCAGGGGACTGTCCCCTGAAACTGGGGATGTCTGGTCACCCTACCCCAGGGGGCGTGCGAGTGAAGGATTCTGGGAGGACATCCGCGCTGCAGCAGTATTTTGTCTATAGCGTGGTGGGAAAGTGGTTAATGGTAACTAGGGGATGTGTTCTAACTGTGGGGGGCATGGCTTTCTGTAACATGTCACTGATCGCGATGAGGGGACAGACAATCAGTGTCAGGGGAAGGAAGGGGAGATGTTGTGTTTACAGTAACAGCTCCGTGACACGATCATAGAGTCCGAGTGTTTCCGTGGGCACGATCATAAAGCGAATTTCAAAGTGACGTGTATATATACTTCACTTTGCGCAGCCGTGCCATTATACTTAAAAGTTTGTGAGCCGGTCGGGAACCTGTTGGCACAGAAGGTCACCTTTGTATTGACAAAGAGCGGGACTGGTTCTCGGTCTGTTACCCAGAGATTGAGAGATGATAGTGTGTGTGTGGAGTGTTGTAACTTCAAACCCCTTTCACACTGAGTAGCTTTTTGGTGAAAGAAATAGCATCTGTAAATTCTATTTCTGGCCTACACATACCCTATAGCAGCCCTCTAATGTAGGGAGTGACGAATGCGGGCCTGGGGGGAGGGGGGGTGAAGACCAGTGGCGGGGTTGATCAGGAGCCAATCACCTTAGGTGGGAAAAGAGCATGGAGGAAGATGTGATGCATGGGATCGCACTCTATTACAGCTAACATTATAATTTGTCTCTGCTCTGCCTTCTCCTGACCTGCGCCTGTGATAAAATGGCGGTCTAATGCTGGGATGAGTCCTATCTAACAGCCTCACTGTGCCAGTTGCAGCCTCACATAATGGAAAGTAATTGTACATATGCGATTTATGAGGGCGTGTATAGGGATAGGGAAGGGAAGGGATTGAGTGGGGCAATGGTGGCGAATAACCCTTGAGGGACATCTAGAAATTTTTAGCCCTGCCGTATAGCTCTGAATGATCCTTACTATTGCACATTTTAGAGGTCAATAGATGTCTTAATGCGTACAGACCACTATATCCTCATCGTATGTGCACACAGAGTAATGAGATGACATGTGTACAGACACTTATATGTGGCATCATTCAGGGGTCAAGTTCTGGGGGGAAAAAGTGTGGGAACCCCCACCCAAGATCCAGTCCCCTATCAAAAAAAACCGGAGTTAGTCTTACCGGTAACTCTCTTTCCAGGAGTCTTCCAGGACAGCCCTGAGATATATGGCTCCTCCCTCCGGGACAGGAAACACATTCCCCCAAAACATAAAAGGAGGTCCTCCAGGCCCTCTCCTCAGTTCATCCAAGAATTCCTGAAGGCTCTGAAAAACATAACATACTAACACATCGTCAGTACACATATCCAACTCCTGTTTACAAACTATAAACTCTGGGTGGGAAACCGGGCTGTCCTGGAAGACTCCTGGAAAGAGAGTTACCGGTAAGACTAACTCCGGTTTTCCCCCCTCGTCTTCCAGGACAGCCCTGAGATGATAAACAAGAAACTTACTTGTCAGGGTGGGGTAGCCGCCTGGAGGACCCTTCGGCCAAATGACTGATCCTTCTCAGACATCAAGTCCAGGCGATAGTGCTTGGCGAAGGTCGTATAGTTTGACCACGTTGCCGCCTTACAGATTTCTTCCGGAGAGGCTCCGGCCTTTTCCGCCCAGGAACTCGAAACCGCTCTAGTAGAGTGTGCTTTGACAAATGGGGCTTGCTTACCCTCTAACTCATAAGATTTAGCTATCGCTAACCTGATCCACCTGGCAATAGAAGACTTAGATGCTTTTTGCCCTTTCTTAATCCCCGAAAAATTAACAAAAAGAGAATCAGACTTCCTGAGTTCCTTGGTTACCTTTAAATAAATTAAAATACATCTCTTAACATCTAGAGATGTCCCCTCTGAGCTCGAGGGAGACAAAAAAGTCGGAAGGACAATGTCTTGAGTCCTGTGAAATGAGGACGCTACTTTAGGGAGAAAACTGGGGTCTGTCTTCAACACAACTCTATCCTCATAAATTAACAAAAAAGGCTCTCTGATAGAAAGCGCCTGAAGGTCACTTACCCGCCTGGCGGAAGTGACTGCTACCAACAGAACTGTCTTAAGGGTTATCCATTTTAAGATAGATTCCTCCAGAGGCTCAAATGGACTAGCTGACAATGCTTTAAGTACCAAAGAGAGATCCCAAGGAGGACAGGGTGAGATCTTCACCGGCCTAGATCTAGACAAGGCTTTGAAAAAATTCTTAATAAAAGCATTCTGCTGAAGGGAACATTGAAGAAAGACACTAAGGGCCGCAACCTGTACTTTTAAGGTACTTGGGGATAGACCCATGTCTACTCCTGCCTGCAGAAAATCTAGAATGGCTGGGACCTTTGGTTGATCAATTTTTCGTTCTTCTAACCAGGAACAAAATTTTTTCCAGAATTTGGCATAAATTTTTCTAGTAACCGGTTTTCTGCACTGAATCAGGTTTTGATTACTTTCTCCGAGAAGCCCTGTGTTCTCAGCAACTGTTCCTCAGATACCACGCAGTTAGGTTTAGTCTGTCTACCTGCGGATGAAGAATGGGACCCTGTGATATTAGATCCCTCCTGCTGGGAAGATGAAATGGGGAGAGAATGGCCAGCCTTTTCAGAATGGCAAACCAAGGTCTTTTCGGCCAAAAAGGAGCAACCAAAATTAGATCGGTTCTTTCCGTCCGAAATTTCTGAAGGACTGCTGCTATCATCCTTATTGGAGGGAAAGCGTAGCAGCTGTTGAACTTCCATGTCTTGGAAAAAGCATCTATCCCTGTAGCCCTGTCCCCTGGATGGATCGAGAAGAACTGTATTACCTTCTTGTTCTTTTCGGAGGCGAAAAGGTCCACCTCCGGTTGACCCCACTTCTGCACTATTTGAGCGAAAACCTCCTCGTGTAGTGCCCACTCGTCCTGACTCACCTGTTGACGGCTCAGATAATCCGCTAGGGAGTTCTGGGTGCCCTTTAGGTGGACCGCTGTCAGTGAAGCCAGATTTGTTTCTGCCCAGGAAAAAATTTCGTTGGCTATAGCCTGAAGAGCAGGACTTCTCGTGCCCCCCTGCTTGTTCACATATGCCACAGTAGTTGCATTGTCTGTGCGAACCTGCAGATGTCGCCCTCTCAGGGTTGTCTGAAACACTTCGATTGTTTTCAGGACTGCCAGGAGTTCTCTCTGGTTTGAGGAACGTCCTGCCTCTCTTGGAGACCATGTTCCCTGGGCCACTGCCTCCCCCAGGTGGGCTCCCCACCCCCAGGCACTGGCATCTGTAGTTACTACTGTTTCTACCGGCAGGGTCCAGGTTAGACCCTTGTCTAGATTGTTGCGCGTTCGCCACCACCATAGAGTCCTTTTGACTCGGGATGAGATTGGAATCTGGACCTCCAAATCTTGCCTTTGGCCACTCCAAAACCGAAGCATTAGTTGCTGCAATGGACGTTGATGGAACCTCGCCCAGGGTACCGCTGGAAAACATGCCGTCATAAACCCCAGTACTCTCATAACTTGTCTGACCGAAGCTTCTCGGTTGGACTGTAACTGGGCTGCTGCTTGTTCTACCTTTACCATCTTTTCTTCTGGAAGATAAAATTTTCTCTCTACAGAAGAAATCCTGTAACCCAGGTACAGAACCTCCTGAGATGGGGTCAATTGAGACTTGTCTCGGTTGATTATCCAGCCGAGAGAGGAGAGAAAGTTCTGAGCTTCCTGCAAATCCTCTTCCAGCTGTTGGGCTGACCCTGCCACGAACAGGAGATCGTCCAGATAAGGGATTACAATTATCGCCTTGTTTCTCAGCGGTGCTAGAGCCTCTGCCAGGATCTTTGTGAAAATTCTTGGCGATGAGGACAGACCAAAGGGAAGGGCTTGGAACTGGAAATGTTTGATCTCCGAGTTCACCTTCACCGCTACCCTGAGGAACTTTTGGAAGTCCCCATGAATTGGACGTGCAAGTAGGCATCCCTGAGGTCCAGGGTGGCCATGTAACACCCTGGAAATAGAGACCTTGCCACTGTGAAAATTGACTCCATCTTGAACCTTTTGTATTTTACAAATTTGTTCAGGGGACGAAGATTCAGGATCATTCTGAATTTTCCCGATGGCTTTTTTACTACAAATACATGGGAATACGTCCCTAGACCCTGTTCCTTTTGTGGGACCTGAATTAGAACTCTTTGGTCTACTAATTCCCCTAGAGATAGGCCCAAGGCCTCTGCCTTCTCTCTGTCCCTTGGAAGCTGGGTAATCAGAAAACTTGGAGGGGGTGTCATCGTGAACTCCAACTTGTATCCGTTCCTGATTATGTTTAAAATGAACGGACTTGAAGTTGCCCTGGTCCATTGTGGGAGAAACTGCCCCAATCTTCCTCCCACCGGGACGCAAGAGTCACTGTGGCTTGGGGGTGGTTTGAGGAGGATTAAACAATATTCCTCCTCTCCCCCTACCTTCATGGCCTGCCCAGTGTTTCTTTGGTTGGCCTTCCTTTTGCAGGTTTTGTTTGAAACCTCGAAAAAAACGTCTTCCCTCCGCTTTTTTCTTTCTCTCTGGAAAAGCCTTTTTTCTGTCCTGGGTCCTTTCTAGCGCTTCCTGTAGTCCTGACCCAAACAGGTGGTCACCTGAAAAGGATAACCCACAGAGTTTTAACTTGGAGGCAGCATCACCTGTCCAAGTTTTCAGCCACACTGATCTTCGGGCTGCGTTTACCAAGGCTGCTGATCTGGCTGCCAACTTAACTGATTCTTCAGAGGCATCCGCCAGAAAGCCTACCGCTTTAAAAAGAAGAGGGAAAGATTTTAATATTTCCTGTCTGGATGTACCCGCCTGGATGTGGGTTTGCAACTGAGTAAGCCAACATTCTAGATTTCTAGCTACACAGGTTGCTGCTAGTGCGGGCTTCAGACTTATTGAAGAGGTATCCCAAGCTCTCTTCAACAACAAGTCCCCTCTCTTATCCATCGGGTCCTTCAGGGCCCCAGATCATCGAAAGCCAGATCCGTCTTTCTTGATACCCTAGCCAAAGGGGCATCTAATTTTGGAACCTTGTTCCATGGCTGAGACCCATCCGAATCAAAGGGGAATCTCCGTTTAAGGGAGCCTGAAAAGAATGGTCTTTTTTCAGGTTGTTCCCACTCCCGCAGAATTGTGTCAATCAGGGATTTGTGTACAGGAAAAACCCTAGATCTATTCGCACTAGACCCCTGATACATGAGGTCGTGCTTGGAGAGCTGAACCTGTTCCTCACGGATCTCCAAGGTATCATAAATAGCCTTTAGTAGGTCTCCTACATCTTCCAAGGACAATTTGTACCTAGTAGCCCTGGAGGAATCTTCTTCTGCCTCAGAATCTGATGCTGATCCTGCCTGAGAGGAAGCAATAGACCTAGGCGTTTGCTCCCTGTACTCCTCCTCCTCTTGAGTCTGGGACAGGGCAGGCATACTAGCTGCTCTAGGTAGGGACGAGGCGGGACCCTGCATCCTGTCTATCAGTCCTTTAAAAGACTGAAATGTGGACGCCATTTCCTCCTTAACAGAGGATAATAACTGACGGCAAGCAGTAACTGAGTCATCTTTTATCAGACTGCTAACACATTCTGGGCATAACGGCTTGTCCCAACTGGAACCTAGCTTTGTCCCACAGACGGCACACTTTCTTCTAGGCGGCTGTAGAGTTTTAATCTGCAACAAACACAAACAGAAAGCAAAAAACTCCATTAAAAAACAGCCTATGCCTGAACACCACTGTGCCTAGCTCCTAGAAGTGCCGTACCCACCACCAATCAGGTTCGCCACCCATGGGGGGTATCTTTGGCCAAATAGACCAATCTCCCCCCCCCAGAGTAAACCATGTGCTCTCACCAAGCTTACCTGGGAGGGACCGGTGCCAACCGAACCAGGGTCTGGATGTGCCGCTGCAGCTTCCATGGTTCTGGTGTCTTTGCCTCGGCGCTCCGAGATACACCACGGCTCCGGCTCCTACATAGCCACCGCCGCGCCTTTTTGAAACATGGGAACGATGTTTCCGGCGCCCCCTGATGACGCGCTTCCGCCCGGGAACCTCACTTCCCTTCCTTGGAGCGCAGTGGCTCCGCCCCTTCAGCGTCGAACCCGGAAGTGCTGTATCCACATCGCGGTCCATGGCGTCTCTCGCCTTTCACCGCTGCTTCCGGAGCCTGGGGCCTGAGCACACCGCCGTCAACCAGGGGTCCCACTCTCGCCGAGCCAGGGCAGCGGTGACCATTAGCGACGCTCTCTACCCCTGGGCCAGATGCGTGCTGTAGGGTAAGTTCAGCTCTCACTCCCATCAAGGGAGAACCTGGGGAAAAAAAGAATAGCTACGTTCCCTAATGTGCTCCTTCCCGTCCGGCAGGAAACACAAAAAACTGAGGAGAGGGCCTGGAGGACCTCCTTTTATGTTTTGGGGGAATGTGTTTCCTGTCCCGGAGGGAGGAGCCATATATCTCAGGGCTGTCCTGGAAGACGAGGGGGGAAAAATGATGGTGGTGGGTGGTATGTAGATGAGAGGGGTGCGAATTGTATAGGGGTAGGTGGCACATAGATGAGCAGTGGCGGTGCGTCCATTGAGCCCCCTCTAGCTCTCGTACACTGACACAATATACATAGATTCATGCAATGTATAAATCTATGTATTGCCGCCATTTGAATAACGGCAGCTGGTTGGTTGGCTGTGGAAATGCCGATCAGAGCCAGTGGTTCTGATAGTCTGTAAACAGCTTCCAGATGCTTATCCTCAGAACGCACGGGGGGGGGGTGCGTTCCTTGGATAAGAGTGACAGGCATCTCAGCCAATCAGGTTCACCGTTTCTGGTTACCGGTAACCTGATTAGCTGAAGCATGACCGAGAGTGCGAGAAGACATCGAGGGACAGTAGAAGCACGGCTGATCCCAGAAAGGTAAGTGCCAGGTGGGGGGGGGGGGGGAGGGTGCATTTAACAAGTCAGTGGCAATATTTACTGGGCACAGTGGTGACAATTGATGGACACAGCGAGGCTGAAATTGTTTTTTCCGTTTATTTGCGCCCCCAAAATGTTTGAGCAGCAGCTGCCACTAGGTGCGAGGGGTGCGGAGCGTATGGGGAGAGTGGCAAGTAGATGCGAGGGGTGCGGAGCGTATGGGGGTGGGTGGCATGTAGGTGAGAGGGGTGCGGAGCGTATGGTGGTGGGTGGCAAGTAGGTGAGAGGGGTGCGGAGCGTATGGGGGTGGGTGGCAAGTAGGTGAGAGGGGTGCGGAGCGTATGGGGGTGGGTGGCAAGTAGGTGAGAGGGGTGCGGAGCGTATGGTGGTGGGTGGCAAGTAGGTGAGAGGGGTGCGGAGCGTATGGGGGTGGGTGGCAAGTAGATGCGAGGGGTGCGGAGCGTATGGGGGTGGGTGGCAAGTAGATGAGAGGGGTGCGAATTGAATAGGGGTAGGTGGCACGTAGATGAGCAGTGGCGGTGCGTCTATTGAGCCCCCTCTAGCTCTCGCACTGACACAATATACATAGATTCATGCAATGTATAAATCTATGTATTTCCACCATCTGAATAACGGCAGCTGGTTGGTTGGCTGTGGAAATGCCGATCAGAGCCAGTGGTTCTGATAGTCTGTAAACAGCTTCCAGATGCTTATCCTCAGAACGCACGGGGGGGGGGGGGGGGGGGGCGCGTTCCTTGGATAAGAGTGACAGGCATCTCAGCCAATCAGGTTCACCGTTTCTGGTTACCGGTAACCTGATTAGCTGAAGCATGACCGAGAGTGCGAGAAGACATCGAGGGACAGTAGAAGCACGGCTGATCCCAGAAAGGTAAGTGCCAGGTGGGGGGGGGGGGAGGGAGGGTGCATTTAACAAGTCAGTGGCAATATTTACTGGGCACAGTGGTGACAATTGATGGACACAGCGAGGCTGAAATTGTTTTTTCCGTTTATTTGCGCCCCCAAAATGTTTGAGCAGCAGCTGCCACTAGGTGCGAGGGGTGCGGAGCGTATGGGGGTGAGTGGCAAGTAGATGCGAGGGGTGCGGAGCGTATGGGGGTGGGTGGCATGTAGGTGAGAGGGGTGCGGAGCGTATGGTGGTGGGTGGCAAGTAGGTGAGAGGGGTGCAGAGCGTATGGTGGTGGGTGGCAAGTAGGTGAGAGGGGTGCGGAGCGTATGGGGGTGGGTGGCAAGTAGATGCGAGGGGTGCGGAGCGTATGGGGGTGGGTGGCATGTAGGTGAGAGGGGTGCGGAGCGTATGGTGGTGGGTGGCAAGTAGGTGAGAGGGGTGCGGAGCGTATGGGGGTGGGTGGCATGTAGGTGAGAGGGGTGCGGAGCGTATGGGGGTGGGTGGCAAGTAGGTGAGAGGGGTGGGGAGCGTATGGGGGTGGGTGGCAAGTAGGTGAGAGGGGTGCGGAGCGTATGGGGGTGGGTGGCATGTAGGTGGGAGGGGTGCGGAGCGTATGGGGGTGGGTGGCATGTAGATGAGAGGGGTGCGGAGCGTATGGGGGTGGGTGGCAAGTAGGTGAGAGGGGTGGGGAGCGTATGGGGGTGGGTGGCAAGTAGGTGAGAGGGGTGCGGAGCGTATGGGGGTGGGTGGCATGTAGATGAGAGGGGTGCGGAGCGTATGGTGGTGGGTGGCATGTAGGTGAGAGGGGTGTGGTGTGTATGGGGGTGGGTGGCATGTAGGTGAGAGGGGCGCGGAGTGTATAGGTGTGGGTGGCATGTAGGTGAGAGGGGTGTGGTGTGTATGGGGGTGGGTGGCATGTATATGCCAATACATGACCCATCCATCCATTCCGCAAATACATGACCCATCCATCCATCCATCCCGCCAATACATGACCCATCCATCCATCCCGCAAATACATGACCCATCCATCCATCCCGCAAATACATGACCCATCCATCCATCCATCCCGCCAATACATGACCCATCCATCCATCCCGCCAATACACATCCATCCATCCCGCCAATACATGACCCATCCATCCATTCCGCCAATACATGACCCATCCATCCATCCCGCAAATACATGACCCATCCATCCATCCCGCAAATACATGACCCATCCATCCATCCATCCCGCCAATACATGACCCATCCATCCATCCCGCCAATACACATCCATCCATCCCGCCAATACATGACCCATCCATCCATCCCGCAAATACATGACCCATCCATCCATCCATCCCGCCAATACATGACCCATCCATCCATCCCACCAATACACATCCATCCATCCCGCCAATACATGACCCATCCATCCATCCCGCCAATACATGACCCATCCATCCATCCCGCCAATACATGACCCATCCATCCATTCCGCCAATACATGACCGATCCATCCATCCCGCCAATACATGACCCATCCATCCATCCCGCCAATACATGACCCATCCATCCATCCCGCCAATACATGACCCATCCATCCATTCCGCCAATACATGACCCATCCATCCATCCCGCAAATACATGACCCATCCATCCATCCCGCCAATACATGACCCATCCATCCATTCCGCCAATACATGACCGATCCATCCATCCCGCCAATACATGACCCATCCATCCATCCCGCCAATACATGACCCATCCATCCATCCCGCCAATACATGACCCATGCATCCATCCATCCTGCCAATACATGACCCATCCATCCATCCTGCAAATACATGACCCATCCATCCCGCCAATACATGACCCATCCATCCATCCCGCCAATACACATCCATCCATCCCGCCAATACATGACCCATCCATCTATCCCGCCAATACACATCCATCCATCCCGCCAATACATGACCCATCCATCCATCCATCCTGCCAATACATGACCCATCCATCCATCCCGCCAATACATGACCCATCCATCCATCCCGCCAATACACGACCCATCCATCCATCCTGCAAATACATGACCCATCCATTCATCCCGCAAATACATGACCCATCCATCCATCCCGCAAATACATGACCCATCCATCCCGCCAATACATGACCCATCCATCCCGCCAATACATGACCCATCCATCCATCCCGCCAATACATGATCCATCCATCCTGCCAATACATGACACATCCATCCATCCCGCCAATACATGACCCATCCATCCATCCCGCCAATACATGACCCATCCATCCATCCCGCCAATACATGACCCATCCATCCATCCCACCAATACATGACCCATCCATCCATCCCGCCAATACATGACCCATCCATCCATCCTGCCAATACATGACCCATCCATCCATCCCGCCAATACATGACCCATCCATCCCGCCAATACATGACCCATCCATCCATCCCGCCAATACATGACCCATCCATCCATCCCGCCAATACATGACCCATCCATCCATCCCGCCAATACATGACCCATCCATCCATCCAGCCAATACATGACCCATCTATCCCGCCAATACATGACCCATCCATCCATCCCGCCAATACATGACCCATCCATCCTGCCAATACATGACCCATCCATCCATCCCGCCAATACATGACCCATCCATCCATCTATCCCGCCAATACATGTCCCATCCATCCATCCTGCCAATACATGACCCATCCATCCCGCCAATACATGACCCATCCATCCATCCATGGCCGCTGTGTAACAGATCCATTACCAATATGTATAAATGTATTACTTGATGCCCCTTGCTGTATTATGTGTAACCAATAAAAAAAATATATATATTAACTGTTTAATATCACATTCCTATCATACATGAGGTCATGTGATATTGAACAGTTACTTTTTATTTTTTTACTGGTTACACGTGCTTCTATGTAGGAGAGGAATGTGATATTAAACAGTTAATATATGTTTTATTGGTTACACATTATACAGCAAGGGGGATCAAGTAATACATTTATACATATTGGTAATGGATCTCTTACACAGTGACCATGATGACTGCTGTTTAACAGATCCGTTAGCAATAAAAAAAAATACATTCCTCCCCTTCCTGCCGAGCGGCAGCGTGCATTACCTGCCATCCGCACGATCGGGAGCGAGCGCATCTGGCAGCTAACGCACAGCTGTTCGCGCTCGGCAGTTTCCGTCGGATGGGCGTGCTGCACATGGAACAAAACAGAGAGGGCCAGATTCAGGTAGATGGGCGCATCATTATTGTGGAGTAACGTTTCTCATTTACGTTACTCCGCCGAAACTTTAGGAGCAAGTACTGTTATTCACATAGCACTTGCTCCTAAAGTTGCGGCGGCGTAGCGAAAATGAGCCGGCGGAATTCAAATTGGGCGGGTAGAGGGCGTGTATTATTATAACTAGGCGCGATCCCGCGGCGAACGTACTGCGCATGCGTCGACTGTCAGTGCGCATGCTCCAAATTCTGTCAGTGAACGTCAATGACGTCAATCCCCATTCACGGACGTTTTACGCAAACGACGCAAATTTTTTTTTTTCGACGCGATGAAGACTGCTATACTTAACATAGGATACTCCACTAGGGGGCTGCTTTATCTTTACGCCGACGTCGGAAAGTCACTGCGTCGCGCCCGAATACGATCGTGAATTGCATGATTCTCGCTGATTAACATATTCTTGGCGTTAATCAGCGGGAACGCCCTGAGCGCCATTTTTAAAATTGAAGTTCCGATACGACGGAGAAATACAATTACGCCGCTCGTATAGGAACTCCAAACCGGCGTTTCTTGTTTTCTGACTACAGAAAACAAACGCCGGTGTGTTGTCATTTTCTGCTCCCCGTCTCAGAATGCTCCGGAAGTGCTGGGCGGCCAACTGCGCATGCGCGATGCGTTCCAAACGCATCTGCGATGCGTTCCAAAGCATTTACGACAGTGCACACCAGCGAAGCCGCCGTTCGGTATCCAGGCTCTTTCCTTAACATCCCCGTGGATTGGAGGATGTTAAAAAAAGAGCCAGGAGGCCGAGCGAGCGCAGCGAGCCGTCCGAGCGAAGCGAGGACGTGAGGCCGACTGGCCACTTTCCCCTAAGTCCACGTCGCTCTGAATGATGGCTTCGCTGGTGTGCAGTGTCGTAAAGCCATTGGAACGCATCGCATATGCGTTTGGAACGCATCGCGCATGCGCAGTTGGCCGCCCAGCACTTCCGGAGCATTCTGAGACGGGGGAGCCGAATATGACACGTCACCGGCTCAAAGTGAGAGTTAGGCTGGAGTATCACTGATAGATAACTTTACCTGAATCTGGCCCCATAGGTGGAACCAGACTGGCAGATCACCGGTGTGAAGTAAGCGAGTGGGCGGGGAACACGAGGGAGGGATTTAACCAAGATGGGCGGGGAATGGCGAACCGGAGAGGGAGGAGCTGAGGAAGACATGCAAACAGCAGTAGGGGCGTGTCAGCGTGTTAATGGGCGGGGATCGGGAGGGGGGGACCAAACATAGATGGGCGGGGAACGAGTGAATGGAGAGGGAGGAGCTGAGAAAGACATGCGACGAGCTGTAGGGGCGTGTCAGCGTGTAGTGGGCGGGGAAAGAGCGGATGGAGAGGGAGGAGCTGAGTGAGGTATGCAAAGAGCTGTAGGGGCGTGTCAGCGTGTTAATGGGCGGGGATCGGGAGGGAGCAAACAGATGGGCGGGGAAAGAGCGGATGGAGAGGGAGGAGCTGAGGAAGACATGCGAAGAGCTGGAGGGGCGTGTCAGCGTGTAGTGGGCGGGGAAAGAGCGGTTGGAGAGGGAGGAGCTGAGGAAGACATGCAAAGAGCTGGAGGGGCGTGTAGTGGGCGGGGCAGGAAGCGGCTGTGTTTCTCCGGACTTTTCTCTCCTGGGACATCTCCTCCGCCACCGGAGACCGCTATCCCCTCCCCCTACCGAGAGAGACTCCTCCCTTCTTCCCAACACCGGAGACTACACCGATCTGACAGGTTAGTGACCCCCTCCCCCCCCCCCATAGAGAGAGAGGGGCGCCACCCACCGGGAACTCCCCCAATCATTGTACTAAGGGGGTGTAATAAGAATCCCCCCCCAGTAATATGAGGACACACCCCCTCCCACTGTTCTGAGGGGTAGAAATATATATATCTCTACCCCTCCCCCATATATACTCCATCATATATCTAACAAAAGTCAGGACACCCCTAGGTGTCCAAATTGGGCCCCAAAGTGACAATATTTTGTGTGGCCGCCATTAATTTTAACCCTCTTGGGCATGGAGGTCACCAGGGAGTCACAGGAGTCCTCTTCCCCTCCCCCATGATGACATCACAGAGCTGGTGGATGTTTGAGACCTTGCGCTCCTCCCCCTTCCCCCCCCCCCCCCCCACACAGATGCTTAATAAGGTTTAGGTCTGGAGACGCTTGGCCAGTCCATCACCTTCACCCTCAGCTTCTTTAGCAAGGCAGCGGTGGTCTTGGAGGTGTGTTTGGGGTGGTTATCACGTTGGAATACTACCCTGCGGTCCAGACTCTGAAGGGAGGGGATCATGCTCTGCTTCAGTAGGTCACAGTATATGTTGGCATTCATGGTCCCCTCAATGATCTGTAGCCCCCCCCCCCCCCCTCCGGCGGCACTCAGGCGGCCCCAGACCATGACCCTTCCCCCACCATGTCTGACTGTAGGGAAGACACACTTGTCTTTGTTCTCCTCACCTGGCCACTGATGGAGTATATTGGGGGGTATATATACCCGGTGATGTCCCTGATGGAGTATATTGGGGGTATATACCCGGTGATGTCACTGATGGAGTATATTGGGGGTATATACCCGGTGATGTCACTGATGGAGTATATTGGGGGTATATATACCCGGTGATGTCTGATGGAGTATATTGGGGGTATATACCCGGTGATGTCACTGATGGAGTATATTGGGGGTATATATACCCAGTGATGTCACTGATGGAGTATATTGGGGGTATATGTACCCGGTGATGCCACTGATGGAGTATATTGGGGGGTATATATACCCGGTGATGTCACTGATGGAGTATATTGGGGGGTATATATACCCGGTGATGTCACTGATGGAGTATATTGGGGGGTATATATACACCTGGCGATGTCACTGATGGAGTATATTGGGGGGTATATATACCCGGTGATGTCACTGATGGAGTATATTGGGGGGTATATATACCCGGTGATGTCACTGATGGAGTATATTGGGGGTATATATACCCGGTGATGTCACTGATGGAGTATATTGGGGGGTATATATACCCGGTGATGTCACTGATGGAGTATATTGGGGGGTATATATACCCGGTGATGTCACTGATGGAGTATATTGGGGGTATATATACCCGGTGATGTCACTGATGGAGTATATTGGGGGGTATATATACACCTGGTGATGTCACTGATGGAGTATATTGGGGGGTATATATACCCGGTGATGTCACTGATGGAGTATATTGGAGGTATATATACACCTGGTGATGTCACTGATGGAGTATATTGGGGGTATATGTACCCGGTGATGTCACTGATGGAGTATATTGGGGGGTATATATACCCGGTGATGTCACTGATGGAGTATATTGGGGGGTATATATACCCGGTGATGTCACTGATGGAGTATATTGGGGGGTATATATATACCCGGTGATGTCTGATGGAGTATATTGGGGGGTATATATACCCGGTGATGTCACTGATGGAGTATATTGGGGGTATATATACCCGGTGATGTCACTGATGGAGTATATTGGGGGGTATATATACCTGGTGATGTCACTGATGGAGTATATTGGGGGGTATATATACCCGGTGATGTCACTGATGGAGTATATTGGGGGGTATATGTACCCGGTGATGTCACTGATGGGGTATATATATACCCGGTGATGTCACTGATGGAGTATATTGGGGGGTATATGTACCCGGTGATGTCACTGATGGAGTATATTGGGGGTATATATACCCGGTGATGTCACTGATGGAGTATATTGGGGGGTATATATACCCGGTGATGCCACTGATGGAGTATATTGGGGGTATATATACCCGGTGATGTCCCTGATGGAGTATATTGGGGGTATATACCCGGTGATGTCACTGATGGAGTATATTGGGGGTATATATACCCGGTGATGTCACTGATGGAGTATATTGGGGGTATATATACCCGGTGATGTCACTGATGGAGTATATTGGGGGGTATATATACCCGGTGATGTCACTGATGGAGTATATTGGGGGGTATATATATCCGGTGATGTCACTGATGGAGTATATTGGGGGGTATATATACACCTGGTGATGTCACTGATGGAGTATATTGGGGGGTATATATATCCGGTGATGTCACTGATGGAGTATATTGGGGGGTATATATATCCGGTGATGTCACTGATGGAGTATATTGGGGGTATATATACCCGGTGATGTCACTGATGGAGTATATTGGGGGTATATATACCCGGTGATGTGACTGATGGAGTATATTGGGGGGTATATATACCCGGTGATGTCACTGATGGAGTATATTGGGGGGTATATATACACCTGGTGATGTCACTGATGAAGTATATTGGGGGTATATATACCCGGTGATGTCACTGATGGAGTATATTGGGGGGTATATATACCCGGTGATGTCACTGATGGAGTATATTGGAGGTATATATACCCGGTGATGTCACTGATGGAGTATATTGGGGGGTATATATACCCGGTGATGTCACTGATGGAGTATATTGGGGGGTATATATACCCGGTGATGTCACTGATGGAGTATATTGGGGGGTATATATACCCGGTGATGTCACTAATGGAGTATATTGGGGGGTATATATACCCGGTGATGTCACTGATGGAGTATATTGGGGGGTATATGTACCCGGTGAAGTCACTGATGGAGTATATTGGGGGGTATATATATCCGGTGATGTCACTGATGGAGTATATTGGGGGGTATATATACACCTGGTGATGTCACTGATGGAGTATATTGGGGGGTATATATATCCGGTGATGTCACTGATGGAGTATATTGGGGGGTATATATATCCGGTGATGTCACTGATGGAGTATATTGGGGGTATATATACCCGGTGATGTCACTGATGGAGTATATTGGGGGGTATATATACCCGGTGATGTCACTGATGGAGTATATTGGGGGTATATATACACCTGGTGATGTCACTGATGGAGTATATTGGGGGGTATATATATCCGGTGATGTCACTGATGGAGTATATTGGGGGTATATATACCCGGTGATGTCACTGATGGAGTATATTGGGGGTATATATACCCGGTGATGTCACTGATGGAGTATATTGGGGGGTATATATACCCGGTGATGTCACTGATGGAGTATATTGGGGGGTATATATATCCGGTGATGTCACTGATGGAGTATATTGGGGGGTATATATACACCTGGTGATGTCACTGATGGAGTATATTGGGGGGTATATATATCCGGTGATGTCACTGATGGAGTATATTGGGGGGTATATATATCCGGTGATGTCACTGATGGAGTATATTGGGGGTATATATACCCGGTGATGTCACTGATGGAGTATATTGGGGGTATATATACACCTGGTGATGTCACTGATGGAGTATATTGGGGGTATATATATCCGGTGATGTCACTGATGGAGTATATTGGGGGGTATATATACCCGGTGATGTCACTAATGGAGTATATTGGGGGGTATATATACCCGGTGATGTCACTGATGGAGTATATTGGGGGGTATATATACCCGGTGATGTCACTGATGGAGTATATTGGGGGGTATATATATCCGGTGATGTCACTGATGGAGTATATTGGGGGGTATATATACACCTGGTGATGTCACTGATGGAGTATATTGGGGGGTATATATACCCGGTGATGTCACTAATGGAGTATATTGGGGGGTATATATACCCGGTGATGTCACTGATGGAGTATATTGGGGGGTATATATACCCGGTGATGTCACTGATGGAGTATATTGGGGGGTATATATACACCTGGTGATGTCACTGATGGAGTATATTGGGGGTATATATACCCGGTGATGTCACTGATGGAGTATATTGGGGGGTATATATATCCGGTGATGTCACTGATGGAGTATATTGGGGGTATATATACCCGGTGATGTCACTGATGGAGTATATTGGGGGTATATATACCCAGTGATGTCACTGATGGAGTATATTGGGGGTATATATACCCGGTGATGTCACTAATGGAGTATATTGGGGGGTATATATACCCGGTGATGTCACTGATGGAGTATATTGGGGGGTATATATACCCGGTGATGTCACTGATGGAGTATATTGGGGGTATATATACCCGGTGATGTCACTGATGGAGTATATTGGGGGTATATATACCCAGTGATGTCACTGATGGAGTATATTGGGGGGTATATATACCCGGTGATGTCACTAATGGAGTATATTGGGGGGTATATATACCCGGTGATGTCACTGATGGAGTATATTGGGGGGTATGTATACCCGGTGATGTCACTGATGGAGTATATTGGGGGTATATATACCCGGTGATGTCACTGATGGAGTATATTGGGGGTATATATACACCTGGTGATGTCACTGATGGAGTATATTGGGGGGTATATATATCCGGTGATGTCACTGATGGAGTATATTGGGGGTATATATACCCGGTGATGTCACTGATGGAGTATATTGGGGGTATATATACCCGGTGATGTCACTGATGGAGTATATTGGGGGTATATATACCCAGTGATGTCACTGATGGAGTATATTGGGGGGTATATATACCCGGTGATGTCACTAATGGAGTATATTGGGGGGTATATATACCCGGTGATGTCACTGATGGAGTATATTGGGGGTATATATACCCGGTGATGTCACTGATGGAGTATATTGGGGGGTATATATACCCGGTGATGTCACTGATGGAGTATATTGGGGGGTATATATACCCGGTGATGTCACTGATGGAGTATATTGGGGGGTATATATACACCTGGTGATGTCACTGATGGAGTATATTGGGGGGTATATATACACCTGGTGATGTCACTGATGGATTATATTGGGGGTATATATACCCGGTGATGTCACTGATGGAGTATATTGGGGGGTATATATACCCGGTGATGTCACTGATGGAGTATATTGGGGGTATATATACCCGGTGATGTCACTGATGGAGTATATTGGGGGGTATATATACCCGGTGATGTCACTGATGGAGTATATTGGGGGGTATATATACCCGGTGATGTCACTGATGGAGTATATTGGGGGGTATATATATACACCTGGTGATGTCACTGATGGAGTATATTGGGGGGTATATATACACCTGGTGATGTCACTGATGGAGTATATTGGGGGTATATATACCCGGTGATGTCACTGATGGAGTATATTGGGGGGTATATATACCCGGTGATGTCACTAATGGAGTATATTGGGGGGTATATATACCCGGTGATGTCACTGATGGAGTATATTGGGGGGTATATATACACCTGGTGATGTCACTGATGGAGTATATTGGGGGGTATATATACCCGGTGATGTCACTGATGGAGTATATTGGGGGGTATATATACCCGGTGATGTCACTGATGGAGTATATTGGGGGGTATATATACACCTGGTGATGTCACTGATGGAGTATATTGGGGGGTATATATACACCTGGTGATGTCACTGATGGATTATATTGGGGGTATATATACCCGGTGATGTCACTGATGGAGTATATTGGGGGGTATATATACCCGGTGATGTCACTGATGGAGTATATTGGGGGGTATATATACCCGGTGATGTCACTGATGGAGTATATTGGGGGGTATATATACCCGGTGATGTCACTGATGGAGTATATTGGGGGGTATATATACCCGGTGATGTCACTGATGGAGTATATTGGGGGGTATATATATACACCTGGTGATGTCACTGATGGAGTATATTGGGGGGTATATATACACCTGGTGATGTCACTGATGGAGTATATTGGGGGGTATATATACCCGGTGATGTCACTGATGGAGTATATTGGGGGGTATATATACCCGGTGATGTCACTGATGGAGTATATTGGGGGGTATATATACCCGGTGATGTCACTAATGGAGTATATTGGGGGGTATATATACCCGGTGATGTCACTAATGGAGTATATTGGGGGGTATATATACCCGGTGATGTCACTGATGGAGTATATTGGGGGGTATATATACCCGGTGATGTCACTGATGGAGTATATTGGGGGGTATATATACACCTGGTGATGTCACTGATGGAGTATATTGGGGGGTATATATATACCCGGTGATGTCACTGATGGAGTATATTGGGGGGTATATATACACCTGGTGATGTCACTGATGGAGTATATTGGGGGGTATATATATACCCGGTGATGTCACTGATGGAGTATTTTTCTCTCTCCAGGGTTCGGAGTCGCAGTGTTTACCCCATGACTCCCACCCCCGGGTGTGGGGGGTAGATGATGTCGGGGGTGTTTTGTGGTTTCCTGTCTGCGGTTGATCCCCATCATGGAGCGCACTCCGGACTGATGGGTTGTTAGCCCCCCGGGGCTCTCTGATGCCCCCGAACATGGCCGAGCACCTGGAGCTTCTGTCTGAGATGCCGGCGGTCAGCCGGATGACCACCCAGGAGAGGCTGAAACACGCCCAGAAGAGGAGGGGCCAGCAGCTTAAGAAATGGGCGCAGGCCGAGAAGGAAGGCGGGGGCAAGAAGGCGAAACGTCAACCCAAGAAACAGGGGAGTGCGGACCACCGACACATCGTGTTCCCCCAAAATGTCTCCTTCCTGGAGGCCGCCGCACGCAACGATGTGGAGGAAGGTGAGTTCTCTGTGTGATACGGCCCCCCGCCTATCCGCTACAATGTGCCCCACCCCCACAATCAAGGTGGAGGGCACCTATCCGCTAGAATGTGCTCCCCACCCCCCCTATAAACTACCCCCCCTCCTATCTGCTATATGTCCCCCCCCCCCCACCTATCTGCTACAATGTGCCCCCCCTACAATCTACCCCCCCACCTATCCGCTAGAATGTGCTTCCTACCCCCCTATAAACTACCCCCCCTCCTATCTGCTATATGTCCCCCCCCCACCTATCTGCTACACTGTGCCCCCCCCTACAATCTACCCCACCTATCCGCTAGAATGTGCTTCCTACCCCCCTATAAACTACCCCCCCCCCCCACCTATCTGCTATGTGTCCCCCCCCCCCTACAATCTACCCCCCACTATCTGCTAGAATGTGCTCCCCACCCCCCTACAGTCTACCCCCCCCCCCACATATCTGCTATAATGTGTCCCCCCCCCCCCACCTATCCACTACAACGTGCTCCCCGAAATCCCACCTGACCCCTCAATGGAATCCCACCTGGAATACACCGGTGTAGCCCTCCTCTCCATGCTGGAAGTAAATTCTGGGTATCGTGTGATCCCCATAGAGTGGGGGAGGGGAATGTCTGGATCCTGGTGGTGGAGTTTGGTACAAGTATCGGACCCGCGCCTCTGTTGGGATCAAGGTGGGGCACATGGGTGGGACACAATCGGGATGCTGATGGCTCCTCCATGATGGAGTATGTGATTCGGTTGACCTTTGAGGGACATCTTTGAAGGAACGTCGGGATGGTTGGAATGTGCCCCCTCCCCCATGCCAGGGATCTGTGGAGGAAGCCCACCCTTCTCCTTCAACCGGGAAGTACTTGTGGGATCCAGAGCTTACTCGGGCCGCGGGTCTTGGAGTCATGGATCAGCTAATGCCCCCTCACCCCCATCCTGTTAGCCTTCTGCATTAAGGCGTACCCCACTTCTACAAGTTGGTCTTTCAGGGTTCCCCAGTTTGCAGTGTGAGGCCGTGTACACACGGCAGAGAACCTCGACGGGCAGAACACATCGTTCCGCCCGTCGAGGTTCTCTGCCGGCCTTCGAAAACGGCGACCCGCCCGTCGGGAATGGCAACCAGCCAATTATCCAGGCGGGCCGTCGAGCAAATAGAGAGCGTGCTCTCTATTTCTGCTCGACGGGCGGGGCGAGCGCTCTGTGTACACACGGCCGAGGTCCTCGCTGGAATGCAGCTTCCAGCGAGGTTCTCACTGGTTTTCAGCGAGAACCTCGGTCGTGTGTACGCCGCCTGACAGTTTCTTGTAGGCTGTCACCTGGAAGGTTTGGGGTTGCCCCCTATGACCTGTCAGGTGGCCTTATCCCAATGATGAGCGATGCTCCTCAGACGGCACTGTCTTATTTGGGGACCATAAATCACTTTGGGGTTCTCTGCCACTGGTGGTCTCTCCATCCCCCGCTGGGTAGCCCTGGATGGTCATGGAGAAGGTTTGTAGGTCAGGAGATCTGCAGCTTCTGGGGGGGGAGTTCTTCCGATCGCTTCATATTGGTGTGACTGGTATTCTGAACCTTGATCCTTAGCTGAGGATCGTCACTGCTATGAGGTGATCGGATGATTCTGAATACAATGTTTGGGGTTAAGCAGGCTTTGCAGAGTTCCTCTGTCTGACCCCAGAGACCCCTACAGGGGTTTGGGTGGATGGGTTCCCGCTCACCCTCTTGGTTCTTATGGTGCTTGTGTCTACCAGCTTGTGGTTGCAGTGTACACCCCCCTCTCTACCCTTTTATGGGTGCCGGTCACTCCTGCTACCCCTTTTTCAGGCTGACCTCCTTCTCCTGGTGGGTACCCCTGGGGTTTTGTACCAGTATGGGCCATTTGCCGTCCCCCTGGTGGGTTCTTACTTTATATAGTCTCTGTGACAGGAGTCACTTTGGGTGGGGGGTTTGTGCAAATCTCTCCAAGGTAATCTGGGGTGCACAACCCCCCCCCCCCCCCCACCCAAAGTGACTCCTGTCACAGTCTCGTTTCTAGATTGGTTGCTTCTCTGAATCCTGAGGGTTAGGTGTAGAAGGCTTCTCGTAGACGTAGGCCTTTCCTGGGCCTCCTTACATTCACTGACTGCTCTTCTCTGTTGGACAAGTTTTGTTTGTCTAAAGTTCCCTCTGGGGGCCCATTCTTCTGGGAACTTGTCCCAATCGTTTTTATTCTCTGTTGGCCGCATCATATTGTCCTCACCCTCCTCGTCCTCCCTCTTCCTTTTCGCCCGCGTCCTCCTCCCTCTTCCTTTTCGCCCGCGTCCTCCTCCCTCTTCCTTTTCGCCCGCGTCCTCCACCCTCTTCCTTTTCGCCCGCGTCCTCCTCCCTCTTCCTTTTCGCCCGCGTCCTCCTCCCTCTTCCTTTTCGCCCGCGTCCTCCTCCCTCTTCCTTTTCGCCCGCGTCCTCCTCCCTCTTCCTTTTCGTCCTCCTCCCTCTTCCTTTTCGCCCGCGTCCTCCTCCCTCTTCCTTTTCGCCCGCGTCCTCCTCCCTCTTCCTTTTCGCCCGCGTCCTCCTCCCTCTTCCTTTTCGCCCGCGTCCTCCTCCCTCTTCCTTTTCGCCCGCGTCCTCCTCCCTCTTCGCCCGCGTCCTCCTCCCTCTTCGCCCGCGTCCTCCTCCCTCTTCCTTTTCGCCCGCGTCCTCCTCCCTCTTCCTTTTCGCCCGCGTCCTCCTCCCTCTTCCTTTTCGCCCGCGTCCTCCTCCCTCTTCCTTTTCGCCTGCGTCCTTTTTGTCCTCCGTCTTCTTTTTTGTCCTCCTCCTTCTCGTCGTCCTCCCTTTTTGTCATTGTCCTCCTTCTCGTCTTCCTTTTCCTCCCTCTTCCTTTTTGTCCCTTCTCTTCCTTTTTGTCATTGTCCTCCTCCGTCTTCCTCATCCTCCCTCTTCTTTTTTGTCCTCCTCATCGTCCTCCCTCTTCCTTTTTGTCATTGTCCTCCTCGTTTGTTTTCCTTTTCCTCCCTCTTACTTTTTGTTCTTTCTCTTCCTTTTTGTCATTGTCTTCCTCGTCCTCCCTCTTCCTTTTTGCCCGCGTCCTCCTCCCTCTTCCTTATTGTCCTTGTCCTCCTCTTCGTCTTCCTTGTCCTCCCTCTTCTTTTTTTGTCCTCCTCCTTCTCATCGTCCTCCCTCTTCCTTTTTGTCCTTGTCCTCCTCGTTGTCTTCCTCGTCCTCCCTCTTCCTTTTCCGCCCGCGTCCTCCTGACTGGAATTCCATTGGGTATTATCATCCCCCTGGCCAGTGGTCTCTCCTGGTCTGGAGCACCGGGTTGATCCTCGGGGGTTTGATGGTCAGATTCCGGTCTTGCGGAGGACCTCCCCTCACTGGCTCGGTTTTTGGTTGATTGGACAAGAAGGAAGATAAAAATGTTGTAATCCACAGACCCCACCCCTTTGGGGCCCTTAATACCACAAATCTGACACAACTGCAGCATGCTGTGTAAAGGAGGGACCAAAAGCAGCTTGTAGGTGGCAGTATAACCCAAATGTAATGGAATTCCTGTGTCCCTCGATGGGCTCCTAGAAATGGATGTTATGAGAAGTACAAGATCTGTGTTTTCTGTCCGGGCAGTCTGGTGTTAAGTAGATAATCCTGTCAGGATGTGGAGGAGCGAGGAGGTCACGTGATCCATCCAGAAATAATAGGATTAGAGTTGGCGTGGCCCCATTATAGTAAATGTGGCCCCGAGGCGTCTGCAGCGTACAATACGTCTTCCGGGAGGAGAGCTTCTTCTGTGTGCAACCTGAGATCACAGCTCACCTTACACCACGCCACGGCCTATGGGGGAGAGATTCTCACCTCCGGGATGGATGTACACAGAACTGATGGTGGTGACCCCCCTGTGTACAGACACATTTTATTTTGATTCCCTTTTCTGGGATGGGCTGAGGTGGTATCTCTCGCCCTCGTAGACTAGGGGTCGGGGTGGTTTCTCGTAGACTAGGGGTCGGGGTGGTTTCTCGTAGACTAGGGGTCGGGGTGGTTTCTCGTAGACTAGGGGTCGGGGTGGTTTCTCGTAGACTAGGGGGTCGGGGTGGTTTCTCTCACACCCTCATAGACTAGGAGTCAGGGTGGTTTCTCTCACACCCTCATAGACTAGGGGGTCAGGGTGGTTTCTCTCACACCCTCATAGACTAGGGGGTCAGGGTGGTTTCTCTCACACCCTCATAGACTAGGGGTCGGGGTGGTTTCTCTCGCCCTCGTAGACTAGGGGTCGGTGGTTTCTCGTAGACTAGGGGGCCGGGGTGGTTTCTCGTTGACTAGGGGTCGGGGTGGTTTCTCTCGCCCTCGTAGACTAGGGGTCGGGTGGTTTCTCGTAGACTAGGGGTCGGGTGGTTTCTCGTAGACTAGGGGGCCGGGGTGGTTTCTCGTTGACTAGGGGTCGGGGTGGTTTCTCTCGCCCTCGTAGACTAGGGGTCGGGTGGTTTCTCGTAGACTAGGGGTCGGGTGGTTTCTCGTAGACTAGGGGGCCGGGGTGGTTTCTCGTAGACTAGGGGGCCGGGGTGGTTTCTCGTAGACTAGGGGGCCGGGGTGGTTTTTCTCGTCGACTAGGGGGCCGGGTGGTTTCTCGTCGACTAGGGGGCCGGGTGGTTTCTCGTCGACTAGGGGGCCGGGGTGGTTTCTCGTCGACTAGTGGGCCGGGGTGGTTTCTAGTCGACTAGGGGGCCGGGGTGGTTTCTAGTCGACTAGGGGGCCGGGGTGGTTTCTCGTCGACTAGGGGGCCGGGGTGGTTTCTCGTCGACTAGGGGGCCGGGGTGGTTTTTCTCGTCGACTAGGGGGCCGGGGTGGTTTCTCGTCGACTAGGGGGCCAGGGTGGTTTCTCGTCGACTAGGGGGCCGGGGTGGTTTCTCGTCGACTAGGGGCCGGGTGCTGTGAATGTATACCCTCACAAACTATGGGTGGTGGGGTCTGC
>CM056053.1:27938027-28087252 GCA_029574335.1 Rana kukunoris
CTGGGCACAGGAGTTCTGGCATTCTTGGCGCTGGCTCTCGGGGACGGGGGGGGGGGGTGATATCCTGGCCCGCTCAGGTTGTGCAGACTTTGTATTGACTCAGGAAATGTGCCGCTTCCTCCTCTGCTCAGGGAAATCCTTAACCCCTGCCATGCCATCCGCCCACTCCCATCCTGTCCACCCCTCGGGATATACGTACAGGTTGGAGCACTGTTCTGGGGGCCCGCAGGTTGTGGGGGGCCCATTGCTGAGCATCAGAGGAATGTGTGAAGGGAGTTGGGGGGTCCCTGTTGTTGGCTGGAGGTCTGTAAGTTTACACTTCAAGGTGGAGCACCAAGGGGCCCCCGAATGGTGCCCCCACATCCAGTGGTGTGCCTTGGAGGGCACCATTCTCCCTCTGGACCCCATTATTGAGGGGCCTCCGGTGTGTTGGGGGTTAAAGGCGTCTCTGGGACGGATATTTACTAAACAATCCTGCCGTCCGTCCGGAGCCAAATCAAACATCGGCTCTGTACACAGCACACCCAGCCCGGAGTGTCCCAGATACATCCCCCGTACCCCCCCTCCACATGTCCCAGACACATCCCCCCCTTACCCCCCTCCACATGTCCCAGACACATCCCCCCCCTGTACCCCCCTCCACATGTCCCGGATACACCCCCCTGTACCCCCCTCCACATGTCCCGGATACACCCCCCTGTACCCCCCTCCAGAGATTGCAGGAAGTGTGATTGTCCAATCCTGTCTGTGTGTGTGGGGGGGGGGGGCAGCAAATAATACCTCATCTATCACACAGCAATGACCCTTCCCTCCACTGACCGGGCAACCCCCCCCCCCCCCCCATGGTGTGAGTCGGAAGCACGTAGACAGTGTGGTTGTTGATAGTCCTCGGCTCTGGATCAGTGATGGGAGGAGTCCTGACTCTTCACTGGCAGCATGCTTGTTCCAGGCCAGAGACCCGCCAATAGAAACCTAGCGGTGTATGATGTGCGGGGGAGATCTGACCTCTGATCCTGCTCGATCTTCTTCTTGTAGTTCGTCAGATGCTGGAGAGCGGATTCAGCGCCAACCTGTACAACGAGGACGGCCTGACAGCGCTTCACCAGGTAGGTGACCCCAGGGGGAGCGGTGTGCGTCAGGGGCTGTGGTGGTTGGCAGGGGCACTTGGGTTGTGGAGCTGGGGCGGAGGGGCTGTGTTTGCGGGTGAGGGGACTTGGGTTGTGGTCTGAGGGCTCTGGCTCTGGTTGCAGGCGAGGGCATGGGGCAGAAGGGCGGTCTGTGGATGCAGAGCAGCTGTGGATGCGTAGGGGCTTTCTGTGGTGGTGGGGCGGAAGGCACTTGGGTTGTGGACAGGGGGCTGGGGCGGAGGGGCTCTGTTTGCGGGTAAGGGGACTTGAGTTGCTGTCTGAGGGCTCTGGTTGCGGGGCGGAGGTGACCTGGAATTTGGCTTTGGTTGCAGGCGAGGGCACTTGGGTTGTAGGCTGGGGCGGAAGGGCGGTCTGTGGATGCAGAGCGGCTGTGGTTGTGTGGGGGCTTTCTGTGGTGGCGAGGTGGAGGGCCCCTGGGTTGTGGTCTGAGGGCTCTGGTTGCGGAGGGGCTGGCTGTGGTTGCAGACGAGGGCACGGGGCTGGCAGAGCGGTCTGTGGATGCAGAGCGGCTATGGATGCGTTGGGGCTTTCTGTGGTGGGGGGGTGGAGGGCCCTTGGGTTGTGGGTGGGGGGCTAAGGCGGAGGGGCTGTGTTTGCCTGGCGGAGGGGCTGTGGTTGTGGGCGAGCGGACTTGGGTCGCGGGCTGAGGGCTCTGGTTACGGGGTGGAGGGCACTTGGGTTGTATGCGGGGGGGGCTGGGGTCGGAGGGGCTGTGTTGATGGGCACGTGGAGGGGCTGTGGTTGTGGGCGAGGGGACCTTGGTTGCAGGGGGAGGGGCTGTTGTGGGCGGAGTATGAACTTTCTGTCTCCTCCCCAGTGCTGTATCGATGACTTTGAGGCGATTGTGCAGTTGCTGATCGATGCGGGGGCCGATGTGAACTCCTGTGACAGTGAGCTGTGGACGCCCCTCCATGCCGCCGCCACCTGCGGACACCTCCACCTGGTGGAACTTCTCATCAAACAGTAAGAGGGGGAGGGTACAGTGTGTATGAGGAGTGGGTGTGGTCTGTGCCCAGTGGGGGTTGGGGATTTCCTATCTGTAAGAAGAATCTCTGCTGCCATTTGCAAGGGTGATTTGTGGAGGTGGGGTGTCGGGGGGTGGCCACGTATAGATAAGTGGTGGGGGATGGGAGAGGTCAATTCAGGGTTCAATGTCGTCTTTCTTCCCCAGCAATGCCAACCTCCTGGCTGTGAACTCTGATGGGAACATGCCCTATGACCTCTGTGAGGATGATGTCACACTGGACCACATAGAGACCGCCATGGCGGAGCAAGGTGAGTGCCCCACCCCCACGGCGGAGACCAGCCAATGGTCAGAATTCACCCCGCCTCTAGAATATGAGGAAGCGAATATTGTCCTACTTCCCCCCCCCCCCCCCCCCCCCCCGTCCTCCACAGACCACCACCCACCCGCCCCCCACTGTCTTCCAAAGACCTCTGTCCTCCTATAGACCTCTGTCCTCCCCTCTGTCGTCCTCCTTACCGTGCTCCATAGACCTTTTATCCTCCCTCAGTCCTCCATAGACCTCCGTCCTTCAGACTACCCCTCTCTCCCACTGTCCCTCCCCCCTCTCCACTCCCACTGTCCCCCCTCTTTCCTACGGCCCGCCCTCTCTCCCACTGCCCCCCCTCTTTCCTACGGCCCGCCCTCTCTCCCACTGTCCCCCCCCTTCTCTCCCACTGTCCCCCCCCCCCTCTCTCCTACGGCCCGCCCTCTCTCCCACTGTCCCCCCCCCTCTCTCCCACGGCCCGCCCACTCCCCCCCCTCTCTCCCACTGTCCCCCCCCCCCTCTCTCCTCCCCCCTCTCTCCCACTGTCCCCCCCCCCCCTCTCTCCCACTGGCCCCCCCCTCTCTCCCACTGTCCCCCCCCCCCCCCTCTCTCCCACTGTCCCTCCCCCTCTCTCTCCCACTGTCCCTCCCCCCTCTCTCTCCCACTGTCCCTCCCCCCCCCCTCTCTCTCCTACGGCCCCCCCCTCTCTCCCACTGTCCCCCCCCCTCTCTCTCCCACTGTCCCCCCCCCTCTCTCCCACTGTCCCTCCCCCCTCTCTCCCACTGTCCCTCCCCCCCCCTCTCTCCCACTGTCCCCCCCCTCTTTCCTACAGCCCGCTCTTTCCCACTGCCCCCCCTCTCTTCCACTGTCCCCCCTCTTTCCTACAGCCCGCTCTCTCCCACTGCCCCCCCCCTCTTTCCTACGGCCCGCCCACTGTCCCCCCCCCCCCTCTCTCCCACTGTCCCCCTCTCTTTCCTACAGCCCGCCCTCTCTCCCACTGTCTCCCCCTCTCTCCCACTGCCCCCCCCTCTCTCCCACTGTCCCCCCTCTTTCCTACGGCCCGCCCTCTCTCCCACTGTCCCCCCCTCTTTCCTACGGCCTGCCCAATCTCCCACTGTCCCCCCTCTTTCCTACAGCCCGCCCAATGTCCCTCCCCCACCTCTCTCCCACTGTCCCCCCCTCTTTCCTACGGCCCCCCCTCTCTCCCACTGTTCCCCCCCCCTCTCTCCCACTGTCCCCCCCCCCCTCTTTCCCACTGTTCCCCCCCCCCCCCTCTCTCCCACTGTTCCCCCCCCTCTCTCCCACTGTTCCCCCCCCCCTCTTTCCTACGGCCTGTCCTCTCTCCCACTGTCCCCCCCCTCTCTCCTACAGCCGCCCTCTCTCCCACTGTCCCCCCCCCTCTCTCCTACGGCCCGCCCTCTCTCCCACTGTCCCCCCCCCCCCCTCTCTCTCCTACGGCCCGCCCAATCTCCCACTGTCCCAAGTCTGTTCCCACATTCTCACCACCTTTGGTTGCTTTTCTCCAGGAATCACTCAGGAGAGGATCGAGGAGTCGCGGGCGGCCACAGAGAGAAAAATGGTGGCCGACATTCAGCAGCTGATGGGGTCGGGGTCAGAGGTCAACGCTCAGGATGAGTCCGGCACCAGTTTGGTGAGTGGTGGAAATTTGTGCGGAATTCCCATCCGCCAATAACCATCCAGACTGTTTTGGTGCAGATGGTCATATTGGGACAGATGACATTAAAATGTTCTGTGATGCCACGCCCCCGCTGTCCGTATCTTGTGTCCTGTGTGATGCCACGCCCCCGCTGTCCGTATCTTGTGTCCTGTGTGATGCCACGCCCCTAATGTCCGTATCTTGTGTCCTGTGTGATGCCACGCCCCTAATGTCCGTATCTTGTGTCCTGTGTGATGCCACGCCCCTAATGTCCGTATCTTGTGTCCTGTGTGATGCCACGCCCCTAATGTCCGTATCTTGTGTCCTGTGTGATGCCACGCCCCTAATGTCCGTATCTTGTGTCCTGTGTGATGCCACGCCCCTAATGTCCGTATCTTGTGTCCTGTGTGATGCCACGCCCCTAATGTCCGTATCTTGTGTCCTGTGTGATGCCACGCCCCTAATGTCCGTATCTTGTGTCCTGTGTGATGCCACGCCCCCACTGTCCGTATCTTGTGTCCTGTGTGATGCCACCCCCCTAATGTCCGTGTCTTGTGTTCTGTGTGATGCCACGCCCCCGCTGTCCGTATCTTGTGTCCTGTGTGATGCCACTTCCCTGCTGTCCGTATCTTGTGTCCTGTGTGATGCCACTTCCCTGCTGTCCGTATCTTGTGTCCTGTGTGATGCCACGCCCCTAATGTCCGTATCTTGTGTCCTGTGTGATGCCACGCCCCTAATGTCCGTATCTTGTGTCCTGTGTGATGCCACGCCCCTAATGTCCGTATCTTGTGTCCTGTGTGATGCCACGCCCCTAATGTCCGTATATTGTGTCCTGTGTGATGCCACGCCCCCACTGTCCGTATCTTGTGTCCTGTGTGATGCCACCCCCCTAATGTCCGTGTCTTGTGTCCTGTGTGATGCCACGCCCCCGCTGTCCGTGTCTTGTGTCCTGTGTGATGCCACGCCCCCGCTGTCCGTGTCTTGTGTGATGCCACGCCCCCGCTGTCCGTGTCTTGTGTCCTGTGTGATGCCACGCCCCCGCTGTCCGTGTCTTGTGTCCTGTGTGATGCCACGCCCCCGCTGTCCGTGTCTTGTGTCCTGTGTGATGCCACGCCCCCGCTGTCCGTGTCTTGTGTCCTGTGTGATGCCACGCCCCCGCTGTCCGTGTCTTGTGTCCTGTGTGATGCCACGCCCCCGCTGTCCGTGTCTTGTGTCCTGTGTGATGCCACGCTCCTAATGTCCGTATCTTGTGTCCTGTGTGATGCCACGCCCCCACTGTCCGTATCTTGTGTCCTGTGTGATGCCACGCCCCCACTGTCCGTATCTTGTGTCCTGTGTGATGCCACGCCCCCACTGTCCGTATCTTGTGTCCTGTGTGATGCCACCCCCCTAATGTCTGTATCTTGTGTCCTGTGTGATGCCACGCCCCTAATGTCCGTATCTTGTGTCCTGTGTGATGCCACGCCCCTAATGTCCGTATCTTGTGTCCTGTGTGATGCCACGCCCCTAATGTCCGTGTCTTGTGTCCTGTGTGATGCCACGCCCCTAATGTCTGTATCTTGTGTCCTGTGTGATGCCACGCCCCTAATGTCCGTATCTTGTGTCCTGTGTGATGCCACGCCTCCACTGTACGTATATTGTGTCCTGAGATGCCACGCCCCCCCCAATGTCCATAGCAAGTTCTGGGTGATGCCACGCCCCGCTGTCCATATCTGTACTTGAAGCTACTACATGTACACAGGGTCCTGTTCTGACCAATAGCGGGGGGGGGGGGGGCATCGTGCTGTCTGTGGGCGGCTGTCTGTTTCGTTTCTGAACCTGTGATTTGTATTGGGCACAGCACTGACACCCTGTAATTGGTTAGGCTCCGCCTTTCACCTGCATCACGCACAGTTCTGGGGGGGGGGGTTGTGGACCCCCCTCAGAGGGTGCCGGACCTGTCCAATCAGTTACAGAGGTGGGGCAGACACGGCATCAGAAATGTGTCCAATTGACATAAATATCCTGCAGGGGGGGGGCAACTAAAGTGTCAGAACCCCAAAACCCAGGTCGGTTATATGGACCCCAATACACAGGGTGGGACCCCGTCTCTGATCATGTAGGGGCCCGGTGATGGTCCTGGTAAGGTCCCTGTACTTTGTATAGAATGGGATCACCGGGTCGGTGGCAGAGTCGTGTTTTCCTCCAGAGTCTCCCCCTCCCCCTCCTCCATGAATAATTGAAGCTTCTCGTGTCTGTGGTGTCATGTGACTCCCTCACCGCGCCGGAGACGTCTCATCTCTTTACCCAGAAGACGTATAATCTGCATGACTAGGGGCCCCAATAAATGGAGCACTCAATGTGACCGCCTGCTTCGGTCTATAAATATATTTTAGCAGAGACCCCCGGGGAATAAAATGGCGATCGCTGCAATATTTTCTGTCGCACGGTATTTGCCCCGCGTGATTCTCATCTTAGCCGGGATCGTGCAGCTCTAGCGCCTGCAATACTCTCCAGTGTGAAAGGGGTCTTAAGGACCCAACTGATGGGTGGTCGGAGACCCTCTTTAGATGTCTTCTCTCTCTGATGGCCCTGCCCCTCCCCCCATCTTTTCTGTGACTTTGCCAATCCATGGCGGACTGGTCACCATCCATTAAGGAGATGTAGGGCCCATCGTTCTAGAGCGTGTGGAGCCCATGGCAGTAAATGTCAGTTGTTGGGATCTGCTGGAACCTTCCCGTCTCTCACAAAGGACTTTTGGGGTACTTATGTACAGAACCCCGGAACCTGCATGTAGGGACAACCCCTCTCTTCCAGTCTGGAACCTGCATGTAGGGACAACCCCTCTCTTCCAGTCTGGAACCTGCATGTAGGGACAACCCCTCTCTTCCAGTCTGGAACCTGAATGTAGGGACAACCCCTCTCTTCCAGTCTGGAACCTGCATGTCGGGACAACCCCTCTCTTCCAGTCCCGGAACCTGAATGTAGGGACAACCCCTCTCTTCCAGTCCGGAACCTGAATGTAGGGACAACCCCTCTCTTCCAGTCCCGGAACCTGAATGTAGGGACAACCCCTCTCTTCCAGTCCGGAACCTGAATGTAGAGACAACACCTCTCTTCCAGTCCGGAACCTGAATGTAGGGACAACCCCTCTCTTCCAGTCCCGGAACCTGAATGTAGGGACAACCCCTCTCTTCCAGTCTTTAACCTGAATGTAGGGACAACCCCTCTCTTCCAGTCCTGGAACCTGAATGTAGGGACAACCCCTCTCTTCCAGTCTGGAACCTGCATGTCGGGACAACCCCTCTCTTCCAGTCCCGGAACCTGAATGTAGGGACAACCCCTCTCTTCCAGTCCGGAACCTGAATGTAGAGACAACACCTCTCTTCCAGTCCGGAACCTGAATGTAGGGACAACCCCTCTCTTCCAGTCCCAGAACCTGAATGTAGGGACAACCCCCTCTCTTCCAGTCCGGAACCTGCATGTAGGGACAACCCCTCTCTTCCAGTCCCAGAACCTGAATGTAGGGACAACCCCTCTCTTCCAGTCTGGAACCTGCATGTCGGGACAACCCCTCTCTTCCAGTCCCGGAACCTGAATGTAGAGACAACCCCTCTCTTCCAGTCCCGGAACCTGAATGTAGGGACAACCCCTCACTTCCAGTCTGGAACCTGCATGTCGGGACAACCCCTCTCTTCCAGTCCCGGAACCTGAATGTAGGGACAACCCCTCTCTTCCAGTCCCGGAACCTGAATGTAGGGTCAACCCCCTCTCTTCCAGTCCGGAACCTGAATGTAGGGACAACCCCTCTCTTCCAGCCCGGAACCTGAATGTAGGGACAACCCCTCTCTTCCAGTCCGGAACCTGAATGTAGGGACAACCCCTCTCTTCCAGCCCGGAACCTGAATGTAGGGACAACCCCTCTCTTCCAGTCTGCAACCTGAATGTAGGGACAACCCCTCTCTTCCAGTCTGCAACCTGAATGTAGGCTCAACCCCTCTCTTCCAGTCCCGGAACCTGAATGTAGGGACAACCCCTCTCTTCCAGTCTGCAACCTGAATATAGGGACAACCCCTCTCTTCCAGTCTGCAACCTGCATGTCGGGACAACCCCTCTCTTCCAGTCCCGGAACCTGAATGTAGGCTCAACCCCTCTCTTCCAGTCTGGAACCTGAATGTAGGCTCAACCCCACTTCCAGTCCCGGAACCTGAATGTAGGGTCAACCCCTCTCTTCCAGTCCGGAACCTGAATGTAGGCTCCACCCCTCTCTTCCAGTCCGGAACCTGAATGTAGGCTCCACCCCTCTTCCAGTCCGGAACCTGAATGTAGGGTCAACCCCTCTCTTCCAGTCCGGAACCTGAATGTAGGCTCCACCCCTCTCTTCCAGTCCGGAACCTGAATGTAGGCTCCACCCCTCTTCCAGTCCGGAACCTGAATGTAGGGTCAACCCCCTCTCTTCCAGTCCGGAACCTGCAGGTGGCAGGAGCACCCGTCTTCTTCGGCAGAAGAAGCCCCAGAAACGGATGGGAAAGTCGTCTCCATCTTCACCCGTCCCCTTAATCTCTCCACATCCCAGGTGTTCCGGTCGGTCAGAATCCGGAACCTGGCAGGGAAGATTCTCTAGATCAGCCGGCGGGGTTCAATGTGTGAAATCCAAATGCACCAGCTGGGGTTTAATCACCAATCATTGGATCCCAACCCTCGGCAACCAATCAGCAGCTGCATTGAACTGTTCTTACAATTCCATAATGGTGAATGGTGTGATGTGATTGGTCGCTGTGGGTCTGCAGACGTCCTGAACGGGTTTCTTTTTGTTTCCTCAGTTGCACATCGCAGCCGCCAACGGTTACTTGGAAGCTGCCGAGCTGCTCCTGGATCACAAAGCCGCACTGAACGCCAGGGACTGCGATGGGTGGGAGCCGCTCCACGCTGCCGCCTGCTGGGGACAGGTGAGAATTACGGGGCAGAACAGGGGGGGGTCCCTCTTATCTCTCCCACTCGATATGTACGTCTGTCTGCAACCTTCTGTGTATGTGCCAATCTTGTCTTCCAGATCCCGCTGGTGGAGCTGCTGGTCGCTCACGGCGCCGACCTGAACGCAAAGTCCTTGCTGGATGAGACGCCACTAGGTGTGTATGAAGGGTTAACTGTCCCAAATGTACATCTGCAGACTGGTGTGTCTTCCCCCACACCATGGGCCAACCATTACACACAATGCAGTCCTATGCAGGGAGGAATAGAACTCATTGGAGAGATGAAGTCTGCCTTTCCGGAGGATGGGGTTCTGGGTGGGACCATGTATGTCCAGCATGCTGGGCTTCACACTGTGTCCCTCTTCCTAGAGCAGGGACCTTCGCTCTACTGAAGAGACCATAACATGCCACAAATATGTGCCGCCATCAGTCTGTACCAGAGGGGGGCGCTTTTCACCCATCTGCCTGGTACCAGTTTTTATCTGAGGGCAGATCTTGGATGTTCACCTCCAGTTCCAGCAGATCCCCCCCCCCCCCACACACACATTCCATGTGCTGGGACCTGTCCATAGCCCTTACAGCCCCTCCACTCCCCAGCCAAGATGGTGTATTGGGGGGGGGGGGGGTGACGTTGGTGACCTGGAATTTGGAACTTTCGGGTGGAAATTGTGACCTGGAGTTTGGGGCTCTTGGGGGGGGGGGGGGGGTGGCACATTGATGAGCTGAAGTTTTGAGCTGGAGGATGTTGGTGACCTGGAATTTGGGGCTCTCTATGGGGGGGCGTTGGTGACCTGGAATTTGGGGCTCTCTATGGGGGGGCGTTGGTGACCTGAAATTTGGGACTCTATGGGGGGCGTTGGTGACCTGGAATTTGGGGCTCGGGGAATGTTGGTGACCTGGAATTTGGGACTCTCTATGGAGGACGTTGGTGACCTGGAATTTGGGGCTCTCTATGGGGGACATTGGTGACCTGGAATTTGGGGCTTTCTATGGAGGACGTTGGTGACCTGGAATTTGGGGCTCTCTATGGAGGACGTTGGTGACCTGGAATTTGGGGCTCTCTATGGGGGTCGTTGGTGACCTGGAATTTGGGGGTGGTTGGTGACCTGGAATTTGGGGGTGGTTGGTGACCTGGAATTTGGGGCGCTCTATGGGGGATGATGGTGACCTGGAATTTGGGGCGCTCTATGGGGGATGTTGGTCACCTAGAATTTGGGGCTCTCTATGGGGGACGTTGGTGACCTGGAATTTGGGGCTCTCTATGGGGGACGTTGGTGACCTGGAATTTGGGGGACGTTGGTGACCTGGAATTTGGGGGACGTTGGTGACCTGGAATTTGGGGCTCTCTATGGGGGGCGTTGGTGACCTGGATTTTGGGGCTCTCTATGGGGGATGTTGGTGACCTGGAATTTGGGGTTCTCTATGGAGGACATTGGTGACCTGGAATTTGGGGCTCTCTATGGGGGACGTTGGTGACCTGGAATTTGGGGCTCTCTATGGGGGACGTTGGTGACCTGGAATTTGGGGCTCTCTATGGGGGTGGTTGGTGACCTGGAATTTGGGGGTGGTTGGTGACCTGGAATTTGGGGCTCTCTATGGGGGACGTTGGTGACCTGGAATTTGGGGGACATTGGTGACCTGGAATTTGGGGGACGTTGGTGACCTGGAATTTGGGGGGCCGTTGGTGACCTGGAATTTGGGGTTCTCTATGGGGGACGTTGGTGAACTGGAATTTGGGGCTCTCTATGGGGGACGTTGGTGACCTGGAATTTGGGGCTCTCTATGGGGGACGTTGGTGACCTGGAATTTGGGGCTCTCTATGGGGGACGTTGGTGACCTGGAATTTGGGGAACGTTGGTGACCTGGAATTTGGGGCACTCTATGGGGAACGTTGGTGACCTGGAATTTGGGGCTCTCTATGGGGGACGTTGGTGACCTGGAATTTGGGGCTCTCTATGGGGGATGTTGGTGACCTGGAATTTGGGGCTCTCTATGGGGGGGCGTTGGTGACCTGGAATTTGGGGCTCTCTATGGGGGGGCGTTGGTGACCTGAAATTTGGGACTCTATGGGGGGCGTTGGTGACCTGGAATTTGGGGCTCTCTATGGGGGGCGTTGGTGGTGACCTGGAATTTGGGGCTCGGGGAATGTTGGTGACCTGGAATTTGGGGCTCTCTATGGGGGATGATGGTGACCTGGAATTTGGGACTCTCTATGGGGGACGTTGGTGACCTGGAATTTGGGGCTCTCTATGGGGGATGATGGTGACCTGGAATTTGGGACTCTCTATGGGGGACGTTGGTGACCTGGAATTTGGGGCTCTCTATGGAGGACGTTGGTGACCTGGAATTTGGGGCTCTCTATGGGGGTCGTTGGTGACCTGGAATTTGGGGGTGGTTGGTGACCTGGAATTTGGGGCTCTCTATGGGGGGCGTTGGTGACCTGGAATTTGGGGCTCTCTATGGGGGATGTTGGTGACCTGGAATTTGGGGTTCTCTATGGGGGATGTTGGTGACCTGGAATTTGGGGCTCTCTATGGGGGACGTTGGTGACCTGGAATTTGGGGCTCTCTATGGGGGACGTTGGTGACCTGGAATTTGGGGAACGTTGGTGACCTGGAATTTGGGGCTCTCTATGGGGGACGTTGGTGACCTGGAATTTGGGGAACGTTGGTGACCTGGAATTTGGGTCTCTCTATGGGGGACGTTGGTGACCTGGAATTTGGGGCTCTCTATGGGGAACGTTGGTGACCTGGAATTTGGGTCTCTCTATGGGGGACGTTGGTGACCTGGAATTTGGGGCTCTCTATGGGGGACGTTGGTGACCTGGAATTTGGGGCTCGGGGGGGCGTTGGTGACCTGAAATTTGAGGCTCGGGGGGGTGTTGGTGACCTGGAGTTTGGGGGGCTCGGGGAGGGCAGAGTTCAGGGGGTCCTTTATATTACTCCCCACAGAGGTCAGATGCTGGCTGTCTATGACCTCCATATGGAGGGTCTGAGTGTGGAAATTGTGATCTGACCCCCCCCCCCATTCAGGTCCCCCAACATAATTGTTGAGCTGGTGATCTCTGTGTCGCCCTCCTCCATACATCCGGAGTAGATTCACTGGTAATACCCATCCCCCATAATTCCCTTCTCTGGTACTCCGCCCACATTGATCACCTCCACCCATCTCTGAATTCATCAGACCCCCCATCCTGATCCTGACACCCAGCCAATGCTCTTCTTTCCTCAGACGTGTGCGGTGATGAGGACGTTAGGAACAAACTGATGGAGCTGAAACACAAACATGACGCCATCAAGAAATCCCAAGACAAGCACAAGAGCGCCCTCCAGAGGAGAACTTCCAGTGCGGGCAGTCGGGGGTAAGTGAGCGGGAGATTGGTGTTCTCGGGGGATATGTTGGAGGGGAAAGGGATCTCTTCATCCCGGGGAAAATGCCGCTCCCTCCAGTGCTGCCTCCCTAGGAATGTGATCACATGACCTCTGAACCCTGATTCCCCCCTTTACTGGAGGGGGCCCCCAGAATCGGAAGTCCTTCACCTCAATAAGAGGTCCCCATGAACCGGACAGATGAGTTCTATCCACGGAGGATCCACCTTCTGTGTGCCCCTCTGAAACTAGTTCTACTTTATTATCGGGGGCTAAGCCCCGCCCAATAAGAGACTCTCATTGGGGGAAACGATGGCGGATTTAGAGCAGCTCTAGTAATGGCGTGAAACTAGTTTCAGAGGGGCACACAGGGCCGATAAACGTTCCCCAATATAATGGTGGGTGGGCTCACTTTGTATCCTCCTGTCAGGGGCAGCAATGTCCCACATGGTAAAAGGGGCTCCCCTGGTGTGTGTGTCTTGTTTCTAGGGGGGAGACCCTCACATCTCATGGGGGGTGGGATCCTTGTTTCTAGGGGGAGACCCTCACATCTCATGGGGGGTGGGATCCTTGTTTCTAGGGGTAGACCCTCGCATCACATGGGGGGTTGGGATCCTTATTTCTGAGGGGGAGGGGGAGACCCTCACATCTCATGGGGGGTGGGATCCTTATTTCTAGGGGGAGACCCTCACATCTCATGGGGGGTGGGAGCCTTGTTTCTAGGGGGAGACCCTCACATCTCATGGGGGGTTGGGATCCTTGTTTCTGTGGGGAGGGGGAGACCCTCACATCTCATTGGGGGTTAGGATCCTTATTTCTGAGAGGGAGGGGGAGACCCTCACATCTCATGGGGGGTGGGATCCTTGTTTCTAGGGGGAGACCCTCACATCTCATGGGGGGTGGGATCCTTGTTTCTAGGGGGAGACCCTCACATCTCATGGGGGGTTGGGATCATTGTTTCTGGGGGGGAGGGGGAGATCCTCACAACTCATTGGGGGTTGGGATCTTTATTTCTGGGGGGGGGGAGACCCTCACATCTCATGGGGGTTGGCATATTTATTTCTGGGGGGGGGGGGGAGACCCTCACATCTCATGGGGGGGTTGGGATCCTTATTTCTGGGGGGGAGGGGGGAGACCCTCACATCTCATTGGGGGTTGGGATCCTTATTTCTGGGGGGAGGGAAGACCCTCACATCTCATGGGGGGTGGTTGGGATCCTTGTTTCTGGGGGGTAGGGGGAGACCCTCACATCTCATGGGGGGTGGTGGGATCCTTATTTCTGGGGGGGAGGGGGAGACCCTCACATCTCATGGGGGGTGGTTGGGATCCTTGTTTCTGGGGGGTAGGGGGAGACCCTCACATCTCATGGGGGGTGGTGGGATCCTTATTTCTGGGGGGGAGGGGGAGACCCTCACATCTCATGGGGGGGTTGGGATCCTTATTTCTGGGGGGGAGTGGGAGACCCTCACATCTCATTGGGGGTTGGGATCCTTATTTCTGGGGGGGAGGGGGGAGACCCTCACATCTCATGGGGGGTTGGGATCCTTATTTCTGGGGGGGAGGGGGGAGACCCTCACATCTCATTGGGGGTTGGGATCCTTATTTCTGGGGGGAGGGGAGACCCTCCCATCTCATGGGGGGTGGTTGGGATCCTTGTTTCTGGGGGGTAGGGGGAGACCCTCACATCTCATGGGGGGTGGTGGGATCCTTATTTCTGGGGGGGAGGGGGAGACCCTCACATCTCATGGGGGGTGGTGGGATCCTTGTTTCTGGAGTAATACATACAGTTGAGGGGGATGGTCCTGAAGATGATTGGTCGGTGTTGTGTGTCCTCAGGAAGGTGGTACGCAGGGTGAGCGTCACGGAACGCACCAATCTGTACCGGCGGGAGCACCAGAAGGAGGCCATGGTGTGGCAGCAGAGGAGGACCCGGGAGAGCGAGCTGCAGGACGAAGAGGAGGACAAATCCACCAACACAGAGCTCAAGCAACCGGTGAGTGGTGGAGTCTGTCTCCCCCTACCTACCATATTAGGTACTGCAACTCTCATCAATACCTGGATAATATCGCTGCTCTCTCTGAGTATATATCCAGATATATTCCCGCTCTTGGGGTATATACCCGGGTGTAGTGCTTCTCTTGGGGTATATACCCGGGTGTAGTGCTTCTCTTGGGGTATATACCCGGGTGTAGTGCTTCTCTTGGGGTATATACCCGGGTGTAGTGCTACTCTCTAAGTATATACGCCATGAGAAGCAATATACCCTGGTATATACTTAGAGCTGGCACATGGGCCAGTATCTGGGTGTACCAAGATGGCACCAAGGCTCAGGAGTGTGGACCAGTACCTGGGTGACTCTCTTGGGGTATATACCCGGGTGGATTGCTTTTCTTGGGCGTAGAAATTAAGAACTTCTCGCCTACTTCAGTGTATAATAAACACCACGGGGCTGACAAATATCTTCTTACCAGAAGCGGGTGATAGACGGGCAGAGGGTAGATATGGAACATACAAAACATTTAGGTAGGTACCTCATCAGAGGTGACGGATCCTCCGCACTTTCCAATTGATTACGAATACACAATATCAATCGGTGAAAGCGATAATCGCCATGAAAGGAAGACGAGGACGGAAAAATAAATCTCCAATACGATTAAAAAGAGGAACTCGCCAACATCACATGAATACGAGAAGTGTGAACCGGAACCAACAGCGGTTTGTAGCGTCCTCACCGTGTCACCTGATGCATTTCAGCCTATCGGCCATCTTCAGAGGTGTAGCCGAGCGGAATCGCACACGCTGTTATGTACACACAGCCGGGGGCATCGCCACTATGCGGGCATCGCCACTACATGGGCATCGCCACTACATGGGCTTCATTGGCCTTGCCACCACATGGGCTTCGCCGCCACATGGGCTTCACTGGCATTGCCGTGCCCTGGAAGTGAGCTGGATGTGTTCCAAACAGCCGGAGATGACGTATAGAGGTGTAAATGAACACATCCTAAATTACTAAATACAATCAAATTAATAACTATTAGGGTTGTCCCAATACCACTTTTTTAAGACCGAGTACAAGTACCAATACTTTTTTTCAAGTACTTGCCAATACCGAATACCGATACTTCTTTTTTTTTATTTTATTTTTTTTATCTCATATGTCAGTATTTATTTTTTTTTTTATCTTTAACAATTTGTTTTTAATTATTTACATTTTTTTTATTATTAATAATTTTGTACTATATATATATACAGTATGTGTGGTTCTCAAAAAATTTGCATATTGTGATAAAGTTGATTATTTTCTGTAATGTACTGATAAACATTAGACTTTCATATATTTTAGATTCATTACACACAACTGAAGTAGTTCAAGCCTGTTCTTGTTTTAATATTGATGATTTTGGCATACAGCTCATAAAAACCCCAAATTCCTATCTCAAAAAATTAGCATATTTTATCCGACCAATAAAAGAAAAAAAGGGTTTTTAATAAAAAAAAAAGTCAACCTTCAAATAATTCTGTTGAGTTATGCACTCAATACTTGGTTGGGAATCCTTTTGCAGAAATGACTGCTTCAATGCGGTGTGGCATGGAGGCAATCAGCCTGTGGCACTGCTGAGGTGTTATGGAGGCCCAGGATGCTTCGGTAGCGGCCTTAAGCTCATCCAGAGTGTTGGGTCTTGCGTCTCTCAACTTTCTCTTCCCAATATCCCACAGATTCTCTATGGCAGTGGTTCTCAACCTGGGGGTCAAATGAGGATTTGCCAGGGGTCCCCAAAACAAGGGGTGTTCCTGAAGCTTGCGGCCACCCACTCAGCTTCTTCACTGCCGCTCCTTCAGTTCACGGCATAGCTTGGGGGCAGGGACTAGAGGTCAGCTGACTGGTGAGAAAAGTGAAGTAGGAGGGGCTGGAGGAGACCCTATCTGCTGATTTCAGCATAGGTGTCACTTCTATGAGAAGCCACAAAGTCGGAAAAACACAGTGAGTAACACTACCTGTGATTAGAGTTGCCCTTAAAAGTCCCCACTACAATTCTCAGATCAGCAGATGACCTTGATCAAGAGCACCTAAGTTGGCTGATCCCAACTCCCCGCCAGCACTGCCCCTGATCCCATACTCCCCACCCCCAAGGAGTAAGAGAAGGAATAAAAATAGAGACTACATGTAAGGGAGAGGAAAAGAGGGGGAGGAACAAAGAAGAAGGGAGAGAAAGAATAAGAGAAAAAACAAGAAAGACATCTAGAGAGGGATGGGGATAACAAATAAGAAATTAGGATAGAGAGATAAAAGGGAAAGAAAAGAGGAACATAGAGAGAGTGGTACACCATAAAATGTACTATAAGGCCCTGTACACACGATGAGTCCAAACCGATTAAAACGGACAACTTTATCACAATATGCTATTTTTTTGAGAACCACCTGTATGTGTATGTATGTGTGTGTGTATATATATATTTTATGATTTTTTTTTTAAGAGGGGGGTGGACCGTGTCAGTGTGTTTATTTTATTTTTTATCATTATTATTATTCATTTTTTCAGCCCTGTTGGGGGTCTTTAGTGAGATAAGGTGAGATATCAGGGGTCTTAACAGACCCGGGGGGGGGGGGGGGGGGTTATTTTTTTTTTTTAACATTTTCAGTCTTTTATTAGTTGCGCAAAAAAAAAAGAGGTGATCAAATATCATCAAAAGAAAGCTCTATTTGTTGGGGGGAAAGGGACGCCAATTTTAGTTTGGGTGCAGTGTAGCACGACTGCGCAATCGTCATTCAAAGTGCGACAGCGCTAAAAGCTGAAAATTGGCTTGGGCTTGGGCAGGAAGGGGGGGGGGTAAGGGGTTAAAACGGTGTCTTTATTGTATAAATAAAATCGAATGGCCCGATTTTTGTGGCCAATATTTTTAGCCCGATTTTTTTTTTTTTTTAGAAAACCTAGGGTGAGGAGGAGATTATTTAGGGTGGAGAGGTGGGGTGCAGCCTATTAGTGTCCATCAGTGCGACCTCATTAGTGCCTACCAGTGCAGCCTGTCGGTGCCCACCAGTGCTACCTCATCAATGCCCACCAGTGCATCTCACCAGTGCCAACCAGGGTATCTAACCAGTGCATTACATCAGTCCCAGCTCATCACTGCCCACCAGTACAGCCTAATGTCATTCACTGCCACCTCATCAATGCCCACCTGCGGAGGGCCCCCGGCTCCGTTCCATCTCCTAGCCAAAGAAAGCTCCCTTCGTCCCTGGCCCTGACGTGCTGCACGTCCCACCTCTGCCTACAAACCCCACAATGCAGTGCGGGCCAGTAACAGCCAATCGGTGGCTGACGCTGCCAACTTCCTCCACTGGAAAAAAAAAAAAATAAGTCGGCAGACAGCGGCCGTGATGGCAGCGGGCAGTCAGAAGATTTCCACCCAGCACGCCCCTGCCTCAGATCCCTTTTTTTTTTACTTAAGAAATCGGCGTCAGCCGATTATTAACAAAGACAAAATATCGTCCGGCCTCCTCTGGTGTGAACGCTGCAAACCGCCGTTCATTCCGATCCCTTCATGTGATGTTGGCGTTGGCGATGTCCGTCCTTCTCTTCCTTTCACAATTGCAAAGTGAGGAGGATCCGTCACCTCTGATGAGGTACCTACCTAAATGTTTTGTATGTTCCATATCTACCTTCTGCCCGTCTATCACCCGCTTCTGGTAAGAAGATATTTGTCAGCCTCGTGGTGTTTATTATACACTGAAGTAGGCGAGAAGTTCTTCATTTCTAAGTCATTACACGGGGGGCGGGGTATCACAGGATGGATATTACACGGGGGGGGGGGGGGGGGGGGGGTATCACAGGATGGATATTACACTGGGGGCGGGGTATCATTACGGGATGGATATTACATGGGGGGCGGGGTATCACAGGATGGATATTACACGGGGGCGGGGTATGATCACGGGATGGATATTACATGGGGGCGGGGTATCACGGGATGGATATTACACGGGGGCGGGGTATCACGGGATGGATAGATATTACACGGGGGCGGGGTATCACGGGATGGATATTACACAGGGGTGGGGTAACATCACGGGATGGATATTACATGGGGGACGGGGTAACATCACGGGATGGATATTACATGGGGGATGGGGTAACATCACGGGATGGATATTACATGGGGGGCGGGGTAACATCACAGGATGGATATTACACGGGGGCGGGGTAACATCACAGGATGGATATTACACAGGGGACGGGGTATCACAGGATGGATATTACACAGGGGACGGGGTATCACAGGATGGATATTACACGGGGGCGGGTATCACGGGATGGATATTACACGAGAGGGCGGGGTATCATCACGGGATGGATATTACATGGGGGGCGGGGTATCATCATGGGATGGATATTACACGGGGGCGGGTATCGCGGGATGGATATTACACGGGGGCGGGGTAACATCACGGGATGGATATTACACGGGGGGAACGGGGTATCATCACGGGATGGATATTACACGTGTCACCACGGGATGGATATTACATGGGGGCGGGGTATCATCACGGGATGGATATTACATGGGGGCGGGGTATCATCACGGGATGGATATTACACGGGGGGCGGGGTCTCACGGGATGGATATTACACGGGGGCGGGGTATCATCACGGGATGGATATTCCACGGGGGCGGGGTATCATCACGGGATGGATATTACACGGAGGGCGGGGTCTCACGGGATGGATATTACACGGGGGACGGGGTCTCACGGGATGGATATTACACTGGGGGCGGGGTCTCACGGGATGGATATTACACGGGGGACGGGGTCTCACGGGATGGATATTACACGGGGGCGGGGTATCACAGGATGGATATTACACTGGGGGCGGGGTCTCACGGGATGGATATTACATGGGGGACGGGGTATCATCACGGGATGGATATTACATGGGGGACGGGGTATCATCACGGGATGGATATTACATGGGGGACGGGGTAACATCACGGGATGGATATTACATGGGGGACGGGGTAACATCACGGGATGGATATTACACAGGGGAACGGGGTATCACAGGATGGATATTACACGGGGGCGGGGTATCATCACGGGATGGATATTACACGGGGGCGGGGTATCATCACGGGATGGATATTACATGGGGGACGGGGTAACATCACGGGATAGATATTACACAGGGGACGGGGTATCACAGGATGGATATTACACTGGGGGCGGGGTATCACAGGATGGATATTACACTGGGGGCGGGGTCTCACGGGATGGATATTACATGGGGGACGGGGTATCATCACGGGATGGATATTACATGGGGGACGGGGTATCATCACGGGATGGATATTACATGGGGGACGGGGTAACATCACGGGATGGATATTACATGGGGGACGGGGTATCATCACGGGATGGATATTACATGGGGGACGGGGTAACATCACGGGATGGATATTACATGGGGGACGGGGTATCATCACAGGATGGATATTACACGGGGGCGGGCTATCATCACGGGATGGATATTACACAGGGGCGGGGTATCATCACGGGATGGATATTACATGGGGGACGGGGTAACATCACGGGATGGATATTACACTGGGGGCGGGGTCTCACAGGATGGATATTACATGGGGGACGGGTTCTCACGGGATGGATAATACACAGGGACGGGGTATCATCACAGGATGGATAATACATGGGGGAGGGGTATCACGGGATGGATATTATACGGGGGGCGCGCTATCACAGGATGGATATTACATGGGGGGTGGGGTATCTTCACAGGATGGATATTACATGGGGGGCGGGGTATCACGGGATGGATATTACATGGGGGGCGGGTATCACGGGATGGATCTTATATGGGGGGCGGGGTATCACGGGATGGATATTACACAGGGACGGGGTCTCACGGGATGGATATTACACGGGGGCGGGGTATCGCGGGATGGATATTACACGGGGATGGGGTCTCGGGGGATGGATATTACACGGGGATGGGGTCTCGGGGAATGGATATTACACGGGGATGGGGTCTCGGGGGATGGATATTACACGGGGATGGGGTCTCGGGGGATGGATATTACACGGGGATGGGGTCTCACGGGATCGATATTACACAGGGACGGGGTCTCACGGGATGGATATTACACAGGGACGGGGTCTCACGGGATGGATATTACACGGGGACGGGGTCTCGGGGGGATGGATATTACACGGGGATGGGGTCTCGGGGGATGGATATTACACGGGGACAGGGTCTCACGGGATGGATATTACACGGGGGACGGGGTATCACGGGATGGATATTACACGGGGACGGGTTCTCGCGGGATGGATATTACACGGGGACTGGGTCTCACAGGATGGATATTACATGGGGGGTGGGGTATCACGGGATGGATATTACATGGGGGGCAGGGTATCACGGGATGGATATTACATGGGGGGCGGGGTATCACAGGATGGATATTACATGGGGGTGGGGTGTCACAGGATGGATATTACACGGGGGCGGGGAATGCAAGATGGATATTACACGGGGGAACGGGGTCTCGCGGGATGGATATTACACGGGGACGGGGTCTCGCGGGATGGATATTACACGGGGACGGGGTCTCGCGGGATGGATATTACACGGGGACGGGGTCTCACGGGATGGATATTACACGGGGACGGGGTGTCACAGGATGGATATTACACGGGGGCGGGGAATGCAAGATGGATATTACACGGGGGACGGGGTCTCGCGGGATGGATATTACACGGGGACGGGGTCTCACGGGATGGATATTACACGGGGACGGGGTCACGCGGGATGGATATTACACGGGGACGGGGGCTCACGGGATGGATATTACACAGGGACGGGGTCTCGCGGGATGGATATTTCACGGAGACGGGGTCTCATGGGATGGATATTACACGGGACGGGGTCTCACGGGATGGATATTACACGGGGGCGGGGTATCACAGGATGGATATTACACTGGGGGCGGGGTCTCACGGGATGGATATTACATGGGGGACGGGGTATCATCACGGGATGGATATTACATGGGGGACGGGGTATCATCACGGGATGGATATTACATGGGGGACGGGGTAACATCACGGGATGGATATTACATGGGGGACGGGGTAACATCACAGGATGGATATTACACGGGGGCGGGGTATCATCACGGGATGGATATTACACGGGGGCGGGGTATCATCACGGGATGGATATTACATGGGGGACGGGGTAACATCACGGGATAGATATTACACAGGGGACGGGGTATCACAGGATGGATATTGCACTGGGGGCGGGGTCTCACGGGATGGATATTACATGGGGGACGGGGTCTCACGGGATGGATATTACACGGGGACGTGGTCTCACGGGATGGATATTACACGGGGGTGGGGTCTCACGGGATGGATATTACACGGGGGTGGGGTCTCACGGGATGGATGTTACACAGGGGCGGGGTATCGCGGGATGGATATTACATGGGGGTGGGGTATCGTCACAGGATGGATAATACACCTGGGGGACATTTATCATCTTCATCCTCTGATACCATTTCTTGTTGGTGTCTCCCAGCCCCCACAGCCAGAGTCGGACCACCCGAGGTCGGAGGGGACGGAGGTAGAAGAGAGCGGTGGAGCGTCGGAGAAGCAGCCAAATTCTGTCCCGGTGACGCAGAAGAATGGCAGTGTCCGCTCCGCCCCCAAACACACCTTCTCCAAGCGCCTGGACCGTAGCGTGTCTTACCAGCTGGCCACCCAGGCGGAGCTCTGCCAGGACCTGACTCACGAACGCTCCCACCACACGCTCGCAGAACTGAAACGCCAGCGGGCGGCGGCCAAGGTACAGCGGCAGGCTCCACCCCCGCCCAGCACGGAGACCTTCGACCAAGCACAAGACTCTACTGAGCCGGTTCCACCCAATCCGGTCTATTACACTACCGCCAGCGGAGAGCCGCCATTGCTGAAACTCATAGCACCTGCCGAGGAAAGCACGCCCGCGGGGAAGAGACCTTGCTGTGGGGTCATGTGACCATGGACAAGCTCTCTTTGCCCCCTTCTATTAAGATGAAGTGGCCGGCCGAGAACCCTGGGGGCGGGCTTTACCCCAGGACTTTTTATGATCTATTTTTTAATTGAAGGTGTTGTGTATAATTTAACGGCTTCATGGAAACTCTGGGGCGGGGCAGTGGGAGGGGATATTTCTTGGGCGAACTCCCCCCAAGGAGCAGCACTAGCTAAATTGGGGGTCATTCACCAGCAGCACACCCAGACTGGGTTGAGCCACATAGATGTAGTCTGACACCTCTACATTTTGTATGGGGGTGGGGGGTGCAGGTTTGTGCGATGACCAATCAGATGTCCTGTATGACGCAGCAGCTGTGATGGGATTGATGTCACCTCCCACCTCCGGGACACACGCTGCCGGATTCGATCTCTCACCCGAAGGTCGGCCTGGAGCAGAATTCCGTCCAGCCGGGGGAATAGCTTTGCATGGCGACACCGGGCCACACAATCACCATCCAGGGATAATGGTGTACAGGCTGAACATTTCCTTTACATTTAGAATGATTACATCATCTGAGCACAAACGTCAGCCGCTCATTGGGATTATATTGCAGCAGCAAACCATATGATGGTCACACCGCCTCTGGCGTGCTTCACTCCGATTGGTGGTCAAAGCACCTATTGGAGGAAGGTATGTCACAGAGGGTGTGGCTCTTATAATAATTATTGCTCTGACAATCAAGATAATTAAATATTTTTATAACTCAAACCAGCAATTTAATCCAAAAATATCACTGCAGCTTCCTGTGCGTCTGCAGAAACGGGCGACCAGCAAAGAGAATGAGACCCTCACTGCCCACCAATAGGCTGATCACCAGGGTAGCAATGGCCATGTGTCCCAGCTACTGTCACTCTCTGACCAGCAGTTTGACTCCATGTCATGTTCTTCTGACGTCCTCAGTTGTAGTCATTCCCTGACCAGCAGTCTAATCCCAGACATCTACACTTTGGTAATGATTACAAGGTCCCTCATTACTGTCACTCTCTGACCAGCAGTTTGACTCCATGTCATGTTCTTCTGACGTCCTCCGCTGTAGTCATTTCCTGACCAGCAGTCGAATCCCAGACATCTACACTTTGGTAATGATTACAAGGTCCCTTGTTACTGTCACTCTCTGACCAGCAGTTTGACTCCATGTCATGTTCTTCTGACATTCTCAGCTTTAGTCATTCCCTGACCAGCAGTCTAATCCCAGACATCTATACTTTGGTAATGATTACAAGGTCCCTCATTACTGTCACTCTCTGACCAGCAGTCTGACTCCATGTCATGTTCTTCTGACGTCCTCGGTTGTAGTCATTCCCTGACCAGCAGTCTAATCCCAGACATCTACGCTTTGGTAAGACTTCTGAGGGCCCCAGTTACAGTCACTCTCTGATCAGCAGTCTGACTTCATGTCCTGTTCACATGTCTGAGGCTCTCAGATTCCCTGACCAGCAGTTACACCACAGACGTCTGTGTTTAGTTAACGATTCTACGTTCTCAAGTTACTGTCACTCTCTGACCAGCAGTCTCACTCCTCCGCAGCTACAGGCACTCCTGACTGTCTCCTGACATCTGCAGTGCCCTCACACTCTGAAACGTTTGTCATAATCGGATTTTCTCTTGTTTCTGATCTGAGTAGATGTGGAATGTTCCTTGAAGTTCTGCGATTATAATATATAAAAGTTTATTTTATTAATTTCACTCAATGTTGTCTGTGATGTTGTCTGTGATTTTGTCTCCTGTCTGTGCTCTGTCAGTCTGGGGGGTGCTCCGCCTCTTGGCTCAACCGGGGGGGGTGCTCCGCCTCTTAGCTCGGACCGGGGGGTGCTCTGCCTCTTAGCTCAGGCCGGGGGGCGCTCCGCCTCTTAGCTCAGGCCGGGGGAGGCTCTTACCTCAGGCCGGGGGGGTCGCTCCACCTCTTAGCTCAGGCGGGGGGGGCGCTCCGCCTCTTAGCTCAGGCTGTGGGAGGGGTGCTCCACCTCTTAGCTCAGGCGGGGGGGGGCTACGCCTCTTAGCTCAGGCCGGGGGGGGCGCTCCTCCTCTTAGCTCAGGCTGTGGGGGGCCTCTCCACCTCTTAGCTCAGGCCAGGGGGGGGCGCTCCACCTCTTAGCTCAGGCGGGGGGGGGGGGTTGCTCCGCCTCTTAGCTCTGGCCCGGGGGGGGGGGGGTGCTGTAATCTTCTCTCTCATCCATGGAAGGACACAGGATTCTTGAACAAATAGTTGTACTGCCGCCTATAGGAGGTTTTTACAACGGCAATTAATAAAACTATACGCTGGTCTCTGAGGTATAACCCCGCCCATGAGCAGCATGGTTTGCGTTGATGTCCGCGGAGGAGGGACGTTTTTTTTGTAGCTCTGCTGATTTTCAAGAATTTAATTTTGCAGGTTCTTACATTTTTCAATCGATATTTGCTGGTGAGCGCAGAGCGACCACGCTGGGTGTGGAGTCTCCATTGGAAAAGCTGTGTAGCCCAGCATGTGGTGGCCCTCAGGAATTATGGGGCCCCTTACCACAGCTTCAGGCATGGGCCCCCTGAAGCAGGGAACCAGCTGAAATTGAGAAGCGCGGGGTCGGTTGCCGCGAATTGAGAAGCGGGGGGGCCCTTTATAAGTGGGGGGGGCCTTAAATAAAAAATATATATATTTTTTTTTTTAACAGGGTGATGCCAACCCTGATGGAGGCCCTGCCAAGAGGTGTCTGGAGGTACCGCTAGGTTTGGGTCCAGCTTGAATTGCTCTCCAGCCTCTCTTCTGAATTTGGAGCAATTTCTGGGGCCAGTGCCATAGAGTGGGTGGGCCAAGCACCATTACGGGGCCCCCTCTCTGCATTTTAGGATCTTGTCCAGATTTCATTCGTCTCTTTGTTCACATGAGTAGAATCCACGGAAGGAGCCAAGAATTTCCTGAGATGAGTGGAGTGTCCCGCGACCTCCTCGCCTTCTTTCCAGTCGCCCCGTGACAAGGAAGCATCTCCTGGCTCACGTTCCAGAGAAGCCTTAAAGTGGCCCGTAAGGCTCCATTCACATCTAGGCGACAAAACGCCTGTCGCGCGACGCTCGTGCCGCTGGAGGGGAAAAATCCCATTGATGTCTATAGAGATGGTTCACATCTCTGAAACGCCTGTCGCCTGAAAAAAAAGTCCCAGACCCCTTTTTTCAAGCGACATTGGCGTTCGTCCATAGACATCAATGGGGAGATTTGTAAAAAAAAATAAAAATCTAAGCGGGGCAAGTAAAGCCGCGTATGCGGCGTTACTTGCCGCATAGATGTGAATGCAGCCTTAGTCTGCAGAGTCTCCTGGGGTCCCCATGTCATGCATCTCAGAGGACTTTCGGGTTCAAGGACCGGTTTTCTAGAACTGACACGGGACAGCCAGCTCTTGTTCACAAAGAAGAGTGGGGGTACAATTAATATTGAATTAACAAGAAAATTTGAAGGAGCAGATGTTTCAGAGGGGGTACCGGGGCACCACAAGAGGGAGTAAGGATGTACCACAAGAGGGAGTACCGAGGCACCACAAGAGGGAGTACCGGGGCACCACAAGAGGGAGTACCGGGGCACCACAAGAGGGAGTACCGGGGCACCACAAGAGGGAGTACCGGGGCACCACAAGAGGGAGTACCGGGGCACCACAAGAGGGAGTACCGGGGCACCACAAGAGGGAGTACCGGGGCACCACAAGAGGGAGTACCGGGGCACCACAAGAGGGAGTACCGGGGCACCACAAGAGGGAGTACCAGGGCACCACAAGAGGGAGTACCAGGGCACCACAAGAGGGAGTACCGGGGCACCACAAGAGGGAGTAAGGGTGTACCACAAGAGGGAGTAAGGGTGTACCACAAGAGGGAGTAAGGGTGTACCACAAGAGGGAGTAAGGGTGTACCACAAGAGGGAGGACCGGGGCACCACAAGAGGGAGGACCGGGGCACCACAAGAGGGAGTATCGGGGCACCACAAGAGGGAGTACCGGGGCACCTCAGGAGGGAGGACCGGGGCACCTCATGAGGGAGTATGGGGGCACCACAGGAGGGTGTAAGGGTGTACCACAAGAGGGAGGACCGGGGCACCACAAGAGGGAGGACCGGGGCACCACAAGAGGGAGGACCGGGGCACCACAAGAGGGAGGACCGGGGCACCACAAGAGGGAGTACCGGGGCACCACAAGAGGGAGTACCGGGGCACCTCATGAGGGAGTACGGGGGCACCACAGGAGGGTGTAAGGGTGTACCACAAGAGGGAGTACCGGGGCAACGCAAGAGGGAGTACCGGGGCACCTCAAGAGGGAGTACCGGGGACACAGCAGAGGGAGTACCAGGGCACCACAGAGGTAGTTACCGGGGCACCACAGAGGGAGTACCGGGGCACCACAGAGGGAGTACCGGGGCACCACAGAGGGAGTACCGGGGCACCACAGAGGGAGTACCGGGGCACCACAGAGGGAGTACCGGGGCACCACAGAGGGAGTACCGGGCACCTCAAGAGGGAGTACCGGGGACACAGCAGAGGGAGTACCAGGGCACCACAGAGGTAGTTACCGGGGCACCACAGAGGGAGTACCGGGGACACAGCAGAGGGAGTACCAGGGCACCACAGAGGTAGTTACCGGGGCACCACAGAGGGAGTACCGGGGACACAGCAGAGGGAGTACCGGGGCACCACAGAGGGAGTACCGGGGCACCACAGAGGGAGTACCGGGCACCTCAAGAGGGAGTACCTGGGCGCCACAGAGGGAGTAAGGGTGTACCGCAAGAGGAAGTACCAGGGCACCACAGACGGAGTACGGGGGTACCGCAAAGGGAGTACGGGGACACCACAGAGGAAGTACCGGGGCACCGCAGAGGAAGTCTCAGGGATATTTGGTTTCTTGCTCCCTCCCTTTCTGGTTTTCAATCTCCCACTTACCCCACTAAACCTTGCAGACCGTCTTTGGGACCTCGGAGGAAGGTGTCCGTCTGCCGTTCCCTGCTGCAGAACGGTTCCAAGGTATTTATTTGAATCTTTTCACTGCTCCGAAAACCAAAGCCGGTATCTGTCCCGTTCTGGATCAACAAAACACCTGATTGTCCCCATCCGGGTTCCCAAGTTGTGTAGGATCTCCACCAGGATGATCTGCGCTTTCCTTCACGAGGATGATCGGCGCTTCCCTTCACCAGGATGATCGGCGCTTCCCTTCACCAGGATGATCGGCGCTTCCCTTCACCAGGATGATCAGTGCTTTCCTTCACCAGGATGATAGGCGCTTCCCTTCACCAGGATGATAGGCGCTTCCCTTCACCAGGATGATCAGTGCTTTCCTTCACCAGGATGATCAGTGCTTTCCTTCACCAGGATGATCGGCGCTTCCCTTCACCAGGATGATCGGCGCTTCCCTTCACCAGGATGATCGGCGCTTCCCTTCACCAGGATGATCGGCGCTTCCCTTCACCAGGATGATCAGTGCTTTCCTTCACCAGGATGATAGGCGCTTCCCTTCACCAGGATGATCAGTGCTTTCCTTCACCAGGATGATCAGTGCTTTCCTTCACCAGGATGATAGGCGCTTCCCTGCACCAGGATGATCGGCGCTTCCCTGCACCAGGATATACAATGAGTATGGAGCGATAGAAGAGTAGGAGAGATGGTGAGGAAGGAGGGATGGAGGAGGAGAGATGGTGAGGATGGAGGAGGAGAGATGGTGAGGAAGGAGGGATGAAGGAGGAGAGATGGTGAGGAAGGAGGGATGAAGGAGGAGAGATGGTGAGGAAGGAGGGATGAAGGAGGAGAGATGGTGAGGAAGGAGGGATGAAGGAGGAGAGATGGTGAGGAAGGAGGGATGAAGGAGGAGAGATGGTGAAGAAGGAGGGATGAAGGAAGAGAGATGGTGAAGAGGAGAGAGGAGGATGAGGACGGAGGGATGGAGGAGGAGAGATGGTGAGGACGGAGGGATGGAGGAGGAGAGAGGATGGAGGAGGAGAGATGGTGAGGAGAGATGGGAGGGAGGAGAGAGATGGTGAGGAGGAGGAAGGAGGGATGGAGGAGGAGAGATGGTGAAAGGAGGGATGGAGGAGGAGAGATGGTGAGGAAGGAGGGATGGAGGAGAGATGGTGAGGAAGGAGGATGGAGGAGGAGAGATGGTGAGGATGGAGGGATGGAGGAGGAGAGATGGTGAGGAGGGATGGAGAGGAGAGATGGTGAGGAAGGATGGAGGAGGAGAGATGGTGAGGAGGGAGAGAGATGGAGGAGGAGAGATGGTGAGGAAGGAGGGATGGAGGAGGAGAGATGGTGAGGAAGAAGGAGAGAGATGGTGGAGGAGGAGGAGAGATGGTGAGGAAGGAGGGATGGAGGAGGAGAGATGGTGAGGAAGGAGGGATGGAGGAGGAGAGATGGTGAGGATGGAGGGATGGAGGAGGAGAGCTGGTGAGGAAGGAGGGATGGAGGAGGAGAGATGGTGAGGAAGGAGGGATGGAGGAGAGATGGTGAGGAGGGAGGGGTGGAGGAAGGAGGGATGGAGGAGGAGAGATGGTGAGAAAGGAGGGATGGAGGAGGAGAGATGGTGAGGAAGGAAGAGGAGAGATGGTGAGGATGGAGGAGGAGAGATGGTGAGGATGGAGGGATGGAGGTGGAGAGATGGTGAGGATGGAGGGGTGGAGGAGGAGAGATGGTGAGGAAGGAGGGATGGAGGAGGAGAGATGGTGAGGAAGGAGGGATGGAGGAGAGATGGTGAGGACGGAGGAGGAGAGATGGTGAGGAAGGAGGGATGGAGGAGGAGAGATGGTGAGGAAGGAGGAGGAGAGATGGTGAGGATTGAGGAGGAGAGATGGTGAGGAAGGAGGGATGGAGGAGGAGGAGAGATGGTGAGGAAGGAGGGATGGAGGAGGAGAGATGGTGAGGAAGGAGGGATGGAGGAGGAGAGATGGTGAGGATGGAGGGATGGAGGAGGAGAGATGGTGAGGATGGAGGGATGGAGGAGGAGAGATGGTGAGGATGGAGGGATGGAGGAGGAGAGAGAGGATGGATGGTGAGGAGGAGGAGAGATGGTGAGGACGGAGGGATGGAGGTGGAGAGATGGTGAGGACGGAGGGATGGAGAAGGAAAGATGGTGAGGAAGGAGGGATGGAGGAGGAGAGATGGTGGATGAGAGATGGTGGAGGGATGGAGGAGGAGAGATGGTGAGGAAGGAGGGATGGAGGAGGAGAGGTGGTGAGGAAGGAGGGATGGAGGAGGAGAGGTGGTGAGGAAGGAGGGATGGAGGAGGAGAGATGGTGAGGAAGGAGGGATGGAGGAGGAGAGATGGTGAGGACGGAAGGATGGAGGAGGAGAGATGGTGAGGACGGAAGGATGGAGGAGGAGAGATGGTGAGGACGGAGGGATGGAGGAGGAGAGATGGTGAGGACGGAGGGATGGAGAAGGAGAGATGGAGGAGGAGAGATGGTGAAGGAGGGATGGAGGAGGAGAGATGGTGAGGACGGAAGGATGGAGGAGGAGAGATGGTGAGGACGGAGGGATGGAGGAGGAGAGATGGTGAGGACGGAGGGATGGAGAAGGAGAGATGGAGGAGAAGAGATAGTGAGGATGGAGGAGGAGAGATGGTGAGGATGGAGGGATGGAGGAGGAGAGATGGTGAGGACGGAGGGATGGAGGTGGAGAGATGGTGAGGACGGAGGGATGGAGGAGGAGAGATGATGAGGAAGATGGGATGGAGGAGGAGAGATGGTGAGGATGGAGGGATGGAGGAGAAGAGATAGTGAGGATGGAGGAGGAGAGATGGTGAGGATGGAGGGATGGAGGAGGAGAGATGGTGAGGACAGAGGGATGGAGGAGGAGAGATGGTGAAGAAGGAGGGATGGAGGAGGAGAGATGGTGAAGAAGGAGAGATGGTGAGGAAGGAGGGATGGAGAAGGAGAGATGGTGAGGAAGGAAGGATGGAGAAGGAGAGATGGTGAGGAAGGAGGGATGGAGGAGGAGAGATGGTGAGGAAGGAGGGATGGAGGAGGAGAGATGGTGAGGATGGAGGGATGGAGGAGGAGAGATGGTGAGGATGGAGGGATGGAGGAGGAGAGATGGTGAGGATGGAGGAGGAGAGATGGTGAGGAAGGAGGGATGGAGGAGGAGAGATGGTGAGGAAGGAGGGATGGAGGAGGAGAGATGGTGAGGAAGGAGGGATGGAGGAGGAGAGATGGTGAGGAAGGAGGGATGGAGGAGGAGAGATGGTGAGGAAGGAGGGATGGAGGAGGAGAGATGGTGAGGAAGGAGGGATGGAGGAGGAGAGATGGTGAGGAAGGAGGGATGGAGGAGGAGAGATGGTGAGGACGGAAGGATGGAGGAGGAGAGATGGTGAGGACGGAAGGATGGAGGAGGAGAGATGGTGAGGACGGAGGGATGGAGGAGGAGAGATGGTGAGGACGGAGGGATGGAGAAGGAGAGATGGTGAGAGGGATGGAGGAGAGAGATGGTGAAGGAGGGATGGAGGAGGAGAGATGGTGGATGGAGGAGGAGAGATGGTGAGGAGAGGGATGGAGGAGGAGAGATGGTGAGGACGGAGGGATGGAGGAGGAAAGATGGTGAGGATGGAGGAGGAGAGATGGTGAGGAAGGAGGGATGGAGGAGGAGAGATGGTGAGGACGGAGGGATGGAGGAGGAGAGATGGTGAGGATGGAGGAGGAGAGATGGTGAGGAAGGAGGGATGGAGGAGGAGAGATGGTGAGGAAGGAGGGATGAAGGAGGAGAGATGGTGAGGACAGAGGAATGGAGAAGGAGAGAGGGTGAGGACGGAGAGATGGAGGAGGAGAGATGGTGAGGATGGAGGGGAGAGATGGTGAGGACGGAGGGATGGAGGAGGAGAGATGGTGAAGAAGGAGGGATGGAGGAGGAGAGATGGTGAGGACGGAGGGATGGAGGAGGAGAGATGGTGAGGATGGAGGGGAGAGATGGTGAGGATGGAGGGGAGAGATGGTGAGGATGGAGGGATGGAGGAGGAGAGATGGTGAGGAAGGAGGGATGAAGGAGGAGAGATGGTGAGGATGGAGGGATGGAGGAGGAGAGATGGTGAAGAAGGAGGGATGGAGGAGGAGAGATGGTGAGGACGGAGAGATGGAGGAGGAGAGATGGTGAGGATGGAGGGGAGAGATGGTGAGGACGGAGAGATGGAGGAGGAGAGATGGTGAGGACGGAGGGATGGAGGAGGAGAGATGGTGAGGATGGAGGGATGGAGGAGGAGAGATGGTGAGGATGGAGGGGAGAGATGGTGAGGACGGAGGGATGGAGGAGGAGAGATGGTGAGGATGGAGGAGGAGAGATGGTGAGGATGGAGGGATGGAGGAGGAGAGATGGTGAGGACACAGGGATGGAGGAGGAGAGATGGTGAGGACGGAGAGATGGAGGAGGAGAGATGGTGAGGATGGAGGGGAGAGATGGTGAGGACGGAGAGATGGAGGAGGAGAGATGGTGAGGACGGAGGGATGGAGGAGGAGAGATGGTGAGGATGGAGGGATGGAGGAGGAGAGATGGTGAGGACGGAGGATGGAGGGGAGAGATGGTGAGGACGGAGGGATGGAGGAGGAGAGATGGTGAGGAAGGAGGATGGAGGAGGAGAGATGGTGAGGATGGAGGGATGGAGGAGGAGAGATGGTGAGGACAGAGGGATGGAGGAGGAGAGATGGTGAGGACGGAGAGATGGAGGAGGAGAGATGGTGAGGATGGAGGAGGAGAGATGGTGAGGACGGAGGAGATGGAGGAGGAGAGATGGTGAAGAAGGAGGATGGAGGAGGAGAGATGGTGAGGACGGAGAGATGGAGGAGGAGAGATGGTGAGGACGGAGGATGGAGGAGGAGAGATGGTGAGGATGGAGGGATGGAGGAGGAGAGATGGTGAGGATGGAGGGGAGGATGGAGGAGGGATGGAGGAGGAGAGATGGTGAGGACGGAGGATGGAGGAGGAGAGATGGTGAGGATGGAGGGATGGAGGAGGAGAGATGGTGAGGACAGGAGGGATGGAGGAGGAGAGATGGTGAGGACGGAGGGATGGAGGAGGGAGAGATGGAGGGAGGAGGAGGAGAGATGGTGAGGATGGAGGGGAGAGATGGTGAGGACGGAGAGATGGAGGAGGAGAGATGGTGAGGATGGAGGGGAGAGATGGTGAGGACGGAGAGATGGAGGAGGAGAGATGGTGAGGACGGAGGGATGGAGGAGGAGAGATGGTGAGGATGGAGGGATGGAGGAGGAGAGATGGTGAGGATGGAGGGGAGAGATGGTGAGGACGGAGGGATGGAGGAGGAGAGATGGTGAGGATGGAGGAGGAGAGATGGTGAGGATGGAGGGATGGAGGAGGAGAGATGGTGAGGACGGAGGGATGGAGGAGGAGAGATGGTGAGGATGGAGGGATGGAGAGGGATGGAGGAGGAGAGATGGTGAGGACGGAGAGATGGAGGAGGAGAGATGGTGAGGATGGAGGGGAGAGATGGTGAGGACATAGAGATGGAGGAGGGGAGATGGTGAGGACGGAGGGATGGAGGAGGAGAGATGGTGAGGATGGAGGGATGGAGGAGGAGAGAAGGTGAGGATGGAGGGATGGAGGAGGAGAGATGGTGAGGATGGAGGAGGAGAGATGGTGATGGAGGAGGAGAGATGGTGAAGAAGGAGGGATGGAGGAGGAGAGATGGTGAGGAGAGATGGTGAGGACGGAGGGATGGAGGAGGAGAGATGGTGAGGATGGAGGGATGGAGGAGGAGAGATGGTGAGGATGGAGGAGGAGAGATGGTGAGGATGGAGGAGGAGAGATGGTGAGGAAGGAGGGATGGAGGAGGAGAGATGGTGAGAACGGAGGGATGGAGGAGGAGAGATGGTGAGGATGGAGGGATGGAGGAGGAGAGATGGTGAGGAAGGAGGGATGGAGGAGAAGAGATGGTGAGGAAGGAGGGATGGAGAAGGAGAGATGGTGAGGACGGAGAGATGGAGGAGGAGGAGAGATGGTGAGGACAGAGGATTGAGGGGAGAGATGGTGAGGACGGAGAGATGGAGATGGAGAGATGGTGAGGACGGAGGGATGGAGGAGGAGAGATGGTGAGGATGGAGGGATGGAGGAGGAGAGATGGTGAGGACGGAGGGATGGAGGAGGAGAGATGGTGAGGATGGAGGGATGGAGGAGGAGAGAAGGTGAGGATGGAGGGATGGAGGAGGAGAGAGGGATGGAGGAGGAGAGATGGTAAGGATGGAGGGATGGAGGAGGAGGAGGAGGAGAGATGGTGAGGACGGAGGATGGAGGAGGAGAAGAGATGGTGAGGAAGGAGGGATGGAGGAGGAGAGATGGTGAGGAGGAGGAGGAGAGATGGTGAGAACGGAGGGATGGAGGAGGAGAGATGGTGAGGAAGGAGGGATGGAGGAGGAGATATGGTGAGGATGGAGGGATGGAGGAGGAGAGATGGTGAGGATGGAGGGATGGAGGAGGAGAGATGGTGAGGATAGAGGGATGGAGGAGGAGAGATGGTGAGGACGGAGAGATGGAGGAGGAGAGATGGTGAGGATGGAGGGGAGAGATGGTGAGGACGGAGAGATGGAGGAGGAGAGATGGTGAGGACGGAGGGATGGAGGAGGAGAGATGGTGAGGATGGAGGGATGGAGGAGGAGAGATGGTGAGGATGGAGGGATGGAGGAGGAGAGATGGTGAGGATGGAGGGATGGAGGAGGAGAGAAGGTGAGGATGGAGGAGGAGAGATGGTGAGGACGGAGGGATGGAGGAGGAGAGATGGTGAGGAGGAGAGATGGTGAGGACGGAGGGATGGAGGAGGAGAGATGGTGAGGATGGAGGAGGAGAGATGGTGAGGATGGAGGGATGGAGGAGGAGAGATGGTGAGGATGGAGGAGGAGAGATGGTGAGGAAGGAGGGATGGAGGAGGAGAGATGGTGAGAACGGAGGGATGGAGGAGGAGAGATGGTGAGGATGGAGGGATGGAGGAGGAGAGATGGTGAGGAAGGAGGGATGGAGGAGAAGAGATGGTGAGGAAGGAGGGATGGAGAAGGAGAGATGGTGAGGACGGAGAGATGGAGGAGGAGAGATGGTGAGGATTGAGGGGAGAGATGGTGAGGACGGAGAGATGGAGATGGAGAGATGGTGAGGACGGAGGGATGGAGGAGGAGAGATGGTGAGGATGGAGGGATGGAGGAGGAGAGATGGTGAGGATGGAGGGATGGAGGAGGAGAGATGGTAAGGATGGAGGGATGGAGGAGGAGAGATGGTGAGGATGGAGGAGAAGAGATGGTGAGGAAGGAGGGATGGAGGAGGAGAGATGGTGAGGAAGGAGAGATGGTGAGAACGGAGGGATGGAGGAGGAGAGATGGTGAGGAAGGAGGGATGGAGGAGGAGATATGGTGAGGATGGAGGGATGGAGGAGGAGAGATGGTGAGGATGGAGGGATGGAGGAGGAGAGATGGTGAGGATAGAGGGATGGAGGAGGAGAGATGGTGAGGAAGGAGAGATGGTGAGAACGGAGGGATGGAGGAGGAGAGATGGTGAGGATGGAGGGATGGAGGAGGAGAGATGGTGAGGATGGAGGGATGGAGGAGGAGAGATGGTGAGGACGGAGGGATGGAGGAGGAGAGATGGTAAGGATGGAGGGATGGAGGAGGAGAGATGGTGAGGATGGAGGAGAAGAGATGGTGAGGAAGGAGGGATGGAGGAGGAGAGATGGTGAGGAAGGAGAGATGGTGAGAACGGAGGGATGGAGGAGGAGAGATGGTGAGGAAGGAGGGATGGAGGAGGAGATATGGTGAGGATGGAGGGATGGAGGAGGAGAGATGGTGAGGATGGAGGGATGGAGGAGGAGAGAGGGATGGAGGAGGAGAGATGGTGAGGAAGGAGAGATGGTGAGAACGGAGGGATGGAGGAGGAGAGATGGTGAGGATGGAGGGATGGAGGAGGAGAGATGGTGAGGAAGGAGGGATGGAGGGATGGAGGAGGAGAGATGGTGAGGAAGGAGAGATGGTGAGGAAGGAGGGATGGAGGAGGAGAGATGGTGAGGATGGAGGGATGGAGGAGGAGAGATGGTGAGGATAGAGGGATGGAGGAGGAGAGATGGTGAGGAAGGAGAGATGGTGAGAACGGAGGGATGGAGGAGGAGAGATGGTGAGGATGGAGGGATGGAGGAGGAGAGATGGTGAGGATGGAGGGATGGAGGAGGAGAGATGGTGAGGAAGGAGGGATGGAGGGATGGAGGAGGAGAGATGGTGAGGATGGAGGGATGGAGGAGGAGAGATGGTGAGGAAGGAGAGATGGTGAGAACGGAGGGATAGAGGAGGAGAGATGGTGAGGATGGAGGAGGAGGAGAGATGGTGAGGAAGGAGGGATGGAGGAGGAGAGTTGGTGAGAACGGAGAGATGGAGGAGGTGAATATGTTGAGGTATTTGGATGCGGAGGAGGAGGAGGAGGAGGAGGAGGAGAAGGATGGTCCTGCAGTGATGATTTGGGAATAGAGGAGGAGGATGGTGTGACGGGGGATGGGGATGCTGTAGATGGAGGTGAGGTCTGATCTCATGGATGAGGGATGACTTTGGCTTTTGGTTGAGGGATGTGGATTGAGATGGATGTTGGTTGGGGTGGATTTTGGAGTGGGTGTGGATTTGGGACAGTGGGGGATGTGGATGTTGGATAATTGGGGGATGTTGGTTGGGGTGGATTTGGTACGATGGGGATGTGGATTTAGGACTGTGGGGGTGTGAATTTGGGACGGTGGGGGGTGTGGATTTGGGACGTTGGGCAGGGTGGTTTTGGGATGGATGGGGGATGTAGGTTGGGGTGAATTTGGGACAGTGGGGGATGTGAATTTGGGACGGTGGGTTGTGTGGATTTGGGACGGTGGGGGGTGTGGATTTGGGACGTTGGGCAGGGTGGTTTTGGGATGGATGGGGGATGTAGGTTGGGGTGAATTTGGGACAGTGGGGGATGTGAATTTGGGACGGTGGGGGGTGTGGATTTGGGACGGTGGGGGGTGTGGATTTGGGACGGTGGGGGTGTGGATGTGGGGGATGTAGATTTGGGACGGTGGGGGGTGTGGATTTGGGACGGTGGGGGGTGTGGAATGTAGATTTGGGACGGTGGGGGGTGTGGATTTGGGACGGTGGGGGATGTAGATTTGGGACGGTGGGGGTGTGGATTTGGGACATGGGGATGTAGATTTGGGACGGTGGGGGTGTGGATTTGGGACGGTGGGGGGATGTGGATTTGGGACGGTGAGGGGATGTAGATTTGGGACGGTGGGGGGTGTGGATTTGGGACGGTGGGGGGGTGTGGATTTGGGACGGTGGGGGATGTAGATTTGGGATGGTGGGGGTGTGGATTTGGAACGGTGGGGGTGTGGATTTGGGATGGTGGGGTGTGTGGATTTGTGACGTGGCGGGTGTGGATTTGGGAGGGAGGGGGTGTGGATTTGTGACGGTGGGGGGTGTGAATTTGTGATGGTGGGGGGGTGTGAATTTGTGATGGTGGGGGGTGTGGATTTGTGACGAGGGGTGAGGATCTGGGACGGGGGGGTGTAGATTTGTGATGTGGGGGTGGATTTGTGATGGTGGGGGGGGGGGGGGTTCTCTCCTCGTTCTCCCGCTGTTCCTGATTTCTGCCTTTCTCCTTCATGAAGATTTCTTCTGCTTCTCCTCCATCCTGAAGGACAACAACTCCCAGCATGTACGCCTTCTACTCCCTGCTGGTGTACATCATCTACACCTTCTTCAGGAAGCGGCCCTCTGCAGGGAGACTTGAGGGGCCCTATGATCAGGGGCCCCAGAAGGTGGGTGTTGGATGGGATGTATACATTGGAGCTGCCCCTCCCCCCTCGGCAGGGGCCCCTTCCTCGGGCTGATGGCGGGGCCCACCGGGATTCCCTGTAGATGATGAATGGCAATGGAGTGGTACGGAGATGCTGTTGCCATGGCGATGGAGTGGTACAGATGCTGTTGCCATGGCGATGGAGTGGTACAGATGCTGTTGCCATGGCGATGGAGTGGTACAGAGATGCTGTTGCCATGGCGATGGAGTGGTACAGATGCTGTTGCCATGGCGATGGAGTGGTACGGAGATGCTGTTGCCATGGCGATGGAGTGGTACGGAGATGCTGTTGCCATGGCGATGGAGTGGTACAGATGCTGTTGCCATGGCGATGGAGTGGTACAGATGCTGTTGCCATGGCGATGGAGTGGTACAGAGATGCTGTTGCCATGGCGATGGAGTGGTACAGATGCTGTTGCCATGGCGATGGAGTGGTACGGAGATGCTGTTGCCATGGCGATGTTTCGGTCCTGTGGGGGACTCCACCATCATTCATAGTAATCCCTCTGTGGATGGACAGATCCCCCCCAATACAGAGGGGCAGGGAAGCAGGGCCCCGGGGGCCCAATATCTGGTTGTATCTTCTAGAAGTATCCGCCATGTCACATGACGAGATGATTTCACCTCATTTCCTGTCCTTGAGACACAACAGGAAGTGAGAGAATATCTCCTCCTTCATTGTCTGGTGTTCCCATGGGAAGCTTTCCCATCACTTCCTGTTCAGGTGACACCCGAATGAATAGAGAGACACAGACAGCAATACTCTGCACAGTACCTGTATGCCAGGTGTATCGGTTCCTAATCTGGGAATATCATATCAGGAGACAGCCAGATGTACTGCAGTGTAAGGAGCATGCCAATAGTAGGGGAGAGCAGAGTGACAAACAGATGAATTTAGCAGAGTCCTGCTTCTCTTTGCACTGTCCAGTCACAAGCTGGGGGCGGGACAAAACCTTTAATTGGTCTTGCCCCCAGCCCGTGATTGGACAGTTAAAGGGGAAGCAGAAGACTCCTCTCTCTATCACTCTGCTTTGAATGAATGAATGAATGAATGAATGAAAACTTATATAGCGCTGCACATGCGAACTGAATCGCCTCTGGGAGCTTTCTCCTCCTATCAGCATGCTGTTTCATAGCATGTGATCACAGCAGCACACCTGATTGGCTTCTTGTGCCGCTTCTCCCTCCCCAGTCTGAGCTCTGCTGTACAGTGACTGTAGGAGGCTGATATCAGTTCTCACTTGACAATGACATCCCCCTATAGGGCAGCAGAGAGCAACCAATAACAGAGCTTCTTAGACGGATGAACGGTAACCAGGGCCACCATCAGGGGGGGTACAGGCAGTACACCTGTAAGGGGCCTGGCGTCCCCAGGGCCCCGGATGGCAACCCCCCTTTTTTTATTTATTTTTTATAAAAAAAATATATTTTTTAAATATATTTTTGTTTTTTATCAAAGGGCCATTTTTTTAGGGGTCTGGAGATCCCCAGGGCCCCAGATGACAACCCCCCTTTTTTTATTTAAAAAAAAATATTTTTTATATATTTATTTATTTATTTTGTTTTATTATATATATATATATATATATCATTATTATCATTATCATTATTATTAAAGGGCCCAGAGGTCCCCAGTTCCCCCGGGTGACAACCCCCTTTTTTTTTCTTCTTATTTTTTAGATCTAGATATATTTTTTTATTAAAGGGCTCAGAGGTCCCCAGGGCACCATGTGTCAAACCCCCTTTTTTTTATAAATGTTTTTTTTATTTTTGTTTATATATTATTTTTATTAAAGGGCCCAGATGTCCTTTAGGGCCCTGGAAGGCGACCCCCTTTTTTTTATATATATATAAATGTTTATTTCTTTTTTATATATATATATTTTTATTTCTTTTTTTATTAAAGGGCCCAGAGGTCCCGGATGAAAAAAAAATGATTAAAGGGCCCAGAATTCCACAGATGGCAACCACTCTTTTAAAAAAAAAATATATATTTATGGTCGTGGCCCTCTGACTGAGAGTGATGTGGATCACATAAACACGCGACAAGACTTACAACATAAATAGACCTGAAGTGTGCCTTGGTGGTCTGGTCAGTATGCCAAGAAAAGGGGGCAAAAGACTCAGATAGGGAAATAGCTTATATTGATTTCTTGTATTTATTGAGCCAGCTTGGTAAAGGCTTGTGCCATTCCTTCCTGAGGATTTGGGATGTATGTGGCAAAACAAAGAGACTTCCCATCAGCCTGGTATCTTGATTACGTGGTCTGGTACTCCCTGTTGGGAGGCAGTTGAGGCTGCTCTAATTCGGAAAGAATGTCCAGAGAACCGACTGGGATTTGAAGCCCAAGTTGCTTAGGATTCTGACATGCTTGACAAACTGGCTACCACTCAGGGAGCTGGTTTAGAAAGAGTAGCAACAAGCTACCATCAGATTGGCTGGGTAGATGGAGCAGTAGTCGGTCAAGCACCGTCACTGGGCGTCAGGCATTGTTAGTCTGAAACAGGTTGATGTCAACCCCCGGGGCTGGTTTGTTGCGTTTGCAGACTGAGAGTGTAGGGGTTCGAAAGCCAGTCGGGTGGCGTTGGAGCAGTGTCTGACTGCCGGAGCCACTGATTGTAAATTCACTAGGCCGTAGGGAACCGTAGAAGGCCTGGTAGATGGCTGCTAGGATGACTATGCTGGGCAAGGCCCTAAATGGGGAATGAGTAAGGATTTCAGACATGTCCCTAAAGAGGGCACTCTTGAAAGATAGGCGCTTGCCACTGACTACAGGTTGGTGCTTCTGTATGCTCTGTAGAAGGGACTTGACTGCATGGGCTCGAGAATACTGACAGTTTACTGGGGTCCTGTAGGGACAGGAAATGCTGGACGCCATCTAGATATGGCGTGATAGTATTGTGAGAAAGGGTCAGCTGCGTGTGGCAATACGATATGAAGGCTAGGACGTGTCTAACGTTGCCTATTGCTGCTCCGAGGCAAGTGGCCAAAAATTAGCAGTTAGTGTTCCAAGCAGTGTGATAGGCCTTCAGTGTGTTGCGTGCCAAGGAGTGGTTAATAAGCTGGGTTGAGTTGGTGAGATGCTACTTCAGTCCATCGTCAGCAATGACCAGAGTGGGACAGGGATGGTTATTGGGTCAGCTCTAGACTCTTGCTGGAAAAACAAATAAGGTTAGAATAGGACAGAGCATCAGCTGCGATTTTGCATTTGCCTGGAATATGTCTACAGAACATATTAAACTGGTGACGGAGTGACAGCTGCGCGAGCCTGCGCAAGAAGGACGTGATGGGGAGAGGCTTGATCTACCTTAATTGTCGGCTGTGGCCTGATTGTCTGTGGTGAAGAACACTGTCTGTCCAGTTCAAGTGTGGCCCCAAACCTGGGCAGCTGCCACAGTGGGGTACAGCACGAGACGTGATGAAGACTGGGTTAAGCAGAAATTTAAGAGAATTTCTGGGGGCCAAGGTTTGGAGAACCAGTGGCGGACGAAAAATGCACGCAAAAGCCTGTGGTGGCTCGGCTGACACTGCCGGGATGAAGATTGAAATGCTGTTCTATCAGGTGGGGAAGTTGTCCCACATAGCTAAGTCTGCTACTGATGCTTGGTCTAGTTTGAGAACTTGGACTGGATCTTGCATTGGTGTGAAAAAATCAAGACAATACACAGGTGCTCAACAAGACGATATACGTGCACTCACTGACCAACGTGCCCTCGCTGACCAACGTGCCTTCGCTGACCAACGTGCACCCGCTGACCAACGTGCACCCGCTGACCAACGTGCACCCGCTGACCAACGTGCACCCGCTGACCAACGTGCACTCGCTGACCAACGTGCACTCGCTGACCAACGTGCACTCGCTGACCAACGTGCACTCGCTGATGCTGGATGGAAACCTGAACTAAGTGCAGGGAAAAAGACAGGGAAAAGATGAGTGGCCCGCGTGCCACTAAAGATGAATGGCCAACTGGGTGCCACTGTGTGTTTGTTTGGCTGATTGTCACTGAGGTGTGTTTGCAGGTTTCGTTTGTATTCGGGTTTGCACATAGGTGCGTGCTGCAAAGTGTTTTATACTGCTGCAAACAATATTGTGTGGTTGCAAGGGTCTCAGTCTGGTTTGCTGAGACGATATTGCATGGTTGCAAAGGTCTCGATGATTATGAGGTTTGTTTTGAGATGGCCTTGTGTGGTTGCACGGGTCTCAACAAGTGAGGGGTTGCTGAGACGATGTTGCGTTTGCAATGGTCTCAAGTGAGTGTCGGGCTGCTGAGATGACTATGTATGGCTGCAAAGGTCTGAACGGGTGTCAGGTTGCTGAGATGATATTGCGTTTGCAATGGTGTCAAATGAGTGTCAGTTTGCTAAGACGACTTTGTATGGCTGCAAAGGTCTGAATGGGCGTTAGGTTGCTGAGACGAGATTGTGTGGTTGCAAAGGTCTAGACGAGTGTGAGGTAGCTGAGATGATATTACATTTTGCAAGGGTCTCAAATGAGTGTCAAGTTGCTGAGACAATATTCCCCCCCCCCTTTTTTTTTTTTTTATATAAAAACGACTGTAAATGAAACGCTGGTAAACATGAGTTACCACATCTGGCTGTGTTTACAAGCTGTTACAGGCATCGGCGTTTCGAATGCCTTTGAACATCCGTCTGAACCCATTTTTTTTTTTTTCGAGAAGGTTTCTGAACTCAACTGTCTAGAAATTACTATAAATGATCCTGTGTACATGTACTGATAAGATAACAGAGGAGTGATTGGGGATCCTGTGTAGACGTACTGGTAAGATAACATAGAGGAGGGATCAGGGGCGGCTGAAAAACACCCATTTCTCTAGCTGCAAGGGTCTCAATGAATGCCATGTTGCTGGGGCGAGACTGCGTGGTCACAAAGGTCTTTGATGAGTGGGAGGTTGCTCGAGACGGTATTGCGTGGTTGCAAGGCTCTCGATGAGTTTGGGGCTGCTGAGACGGTATTGCGTTTGCAAGGGTCTCAACAATGGTGTGAGGCTGCCGAGACGGTATTGCGTGGTTGCAAGAGCCTTGATGAATGTGGGGCTGCTGAGACGGTATTGCACTTGCAAGGGTCTCAACAAGGGTGTCAAGCTGCTGAGACGGTTTTGCGTGGTTGCAAGGGCCTTGATGAATGTAGGGCTGCTGAGACGATTTTGCGTGGTTGCAATGGTCTCAACAGGTGTCAGGTTGCTGGGGAGATTGCGTGGTGGCAACGTTTTTTTTTTTTTATATATATTTTTTTTCTTTGCGTCAAGGGTGTCAGGCTGCTGAGATGATTTTGTGTGGTTTCAAGGGTCTCGATGAGTGTGGGTCTGCTGAGACGGTATTGTGTTTGCAAGGGTCTCAACAAGGGTGTCAGGCTGCTGAGACGATTTTGCGTGGTTGCAATGGTCTAAACAGGTGTCAGGTTGCTGGGCCGAGATTGTGTGGTGGCAAAGTTTTTTATTTATTTTTTGCACTTTAACCACTTGACCACTAGGCACTTAAACACCCTTAATAACCAGACCAATTTTCAGCTTTCGGTGCTCTCACATTTTGAATGACAATAACTCAGTCATACAACACTATAACCAAATGAAATTTTTGTCCTTTTTTTTCCCACAAATAGAGCTTTCTTTTGGCGGTGTTTCATCACCTCTGCGGTTTTTATTTTTTTTGCTATAAATGAAAAAAGAACAAAATTTTGCAAAAAATAATAATTTTTCTTCATTTCTATTATAAAATTTTGCAAAAAAGTAATTTTTCTTCATAAATTTGGCCTAAAATGTATACTGCTACATATCTTTGGTAAAAAAAATAAAAAATGTTGGATATTATTTAGTCTGGGTGAAAGTTATGGGGTCTACAAGCTATGGTACCAAATCCTGAAAATTGATCAATTTCATCACACCTGAAGTACTGACAGCCTCTCTCATTTCTTGAGACCCTAACATGCCAGAAAAGTACAAATACCCCCAAATGACCCCTTTTTGGAAAGAAGACATTCCAAGGTATTTAGAAAGAGGCCTGGCGAGTTTTTTAAAGTTGTAATTTTTTCCCACAATTCTTTGCAAAATCAAGATTTTTTTTTTTTTCATCAAATTTTCATATTATTAGGTTATTTTTCACACACAGCATATGCATACCACAAATTACACCCCAAAACACATTCTGCTATTCCTCCCGAGTATGGCGATACCCCATGTGTGAGACTTTTACACAGTGTGGCCACATACAGAGGCCCAACATGCAGGGAGCACCCAGGCCAATTCTGACATTTCTCTCCTACATGTAAAAATCATCATTTATTTGCTAGAAAAATACATAAAACCCCAAAACATGATATAAAGATACCTCACATGTGGTTTGAACACCGTTTTTATATGTGGGCGGGACTTGCGTATGCGTTCGCTTCTGCATGCGAGCTCGCGGGGACAGGGGCTGCTGTATGCCCAGAGTATTGCTAAGTATGCCCAGAGTATTGCGGAGTATGCCCAGAGTATTGCCCAGAGTATTGCCAGAGTATTGCCCAGAGTATGCCCGGAGTATTGCCAGAGTATGCCCGGAGTATGCCCAGAGTATGCCCAGAGTATTGCAGAGTATGCCCAGAGTATTGCAGAGTATGCCCAGAGTATTGCCAGAGTATGCCCAGAGTATTGCCAGAGTATTGCGGAGTATGCAGAGTATGCCCAGGGTATTGCAGAGTATGCCCAGGGTATTGCAGAGTATGCCCAGAGTATTGTGGAGTATGCCCAGAGTATTGTGGAGTATGCCCAGAGTATTGCCAGAGTATTGCCAGAGTATTGCCAGAGTATTGCCAGAGTATGCCCAGAGTATTGCCAGAGTATTGCGGAGTATGCAGAGTATGCCCAGGGTATTGCAGAGTATGCCCAGAGTATTGCAGAGTATGCCCAGAGTATTGGCAGAGTATTGCCCAGAGTATGCCCGGAGTATTGCCAGAGTATGCCCGGAGTATGCCCGGAGTATTGCCAGAGTATGCCCAGAGTATGCCCAGAGTATTGCAGAGTATGCCCAGAGTATTGCAGAGTATGCCCAGAGTATTGCCAGAGTATGCCCAGAGTATTGCCAGAGTATTGCGGAGTATGCAGAGTATGCAGAGTATGCCCAGGGTATTGCAGAGTATGCCCAGGGTATTGCAGAGTATGCCCAGAGTATTGCGGAGTATGCCCAGAGTATTGCAGAGTATGCCCAGAGTATTGCAGAGTATGCCCAGAGTATTGCAGAGTATGCCCAGAGTATTGCAGAGTATGCCCAGAGTATTGCAGAGTATGCCCAGAGTATTGCAGAGTATGCCCAGAGTATTGCCAGAGTATGCCCAGGGTATTGCAGAGTATGCCCAGAGTATTGCAGAGTATGCCCAGAGTATTGCAGAGTATTGCGGAGTATGCCCAGAGTATTGCCAGAGTATGCCCAGGGTATTGCAGAGTATGCCCAGAGTATTGCAGAGTATGCCCAGAGTATTGGCAGAGTATGCCCAGAGTATTGCAGAGTATTGCGGAGTATGCCCAGAGTATTGCCAGAGTATTGCAGAGTATGCCCAGAGTATTGCCCAGAGTATGCCCAGAGTATTGCCCAGAGTATGCCTGAGTATTGCAGAGTATGCCCAGGTGAGTATTGCAGAGTATGTGCAGCAGGGATGGCTGAGGAGGGAGGGATGGATGGATGGATCTGTGACTGCATTTGTCACAGATCCAGCCCGCAGCACTGGCGCTGCCATCCGCTCCCTCCCCTCTCCTCTCACACTGTACCGATCGGTACAGAGAGAGGAGGGAAGAACCGGCGTCATCAAATGACGCCGGTCTGTTTACATCTGATCGCGGCGTCATTGGACGGCGCGATCACGTGGTAAACCGCCGCTATCAGCGGCGATTTACCGTGATCCGTGATGCGCCGGGTCCTCTGGACCCGGCGGTCACGGATGTTCCCGTGTGCGCGCCTCAGGAGGCGCGCGGGAGCGCGATTCTGACAGGCCGTTAATTAACGGCCAGTTAGAATACAGCAACCGCCCTAGAGCCGTACTTTCGGCATAGGGCGGTTGCAAAGTGGTTAATATTTAATTTTGCTTTTTTTTTTTTTTGCGTTTTTATATATCTTTTTTTTTTTTTGCCTTTTGTAAGGGTCATGTGTTGCAAGGGTCTTAAGGGTGTCAGGCTGCTGAGACGATATACGAGTGGTTGCAAGGATGTCAATGAGTGTGAGGGCTGCTGAGACGATATTGCGTTTGCAAGGGTCTCAACAAGGGTGTCAGGCTGCTGAGACGATTTTGCGTGGTTGCAACGGTCTCAACAGGTGTCAGGTTGCCGAGGGGCTGAGATTGCGTGGTGGCAAAGTTGTTGTTTTTTTTTAGCGTTTTTTTTTTTGCGTTTTTTTTTTTTTTTTTTTTGCGTTTTTATGTTTATTCATTTTTTATTTTATTTTGCGTTTTGTAAAGGTCATGTGTTGCAAGGGTCTTAACAAGGGTGTCAGGCTGCTGAGATGATTTTGCGTAGTTGCACGGATCTCAATCAGTGTGGGGCTGCTGAGACGATATTGCGTTTGCAAGGGTCTCAACAAGGGTGTCAGGCTGCTGAGACGATTTTGCGTGGTTGCAACGGTCTCAACAGGTGTCAGGTTGCCGAGGGGCTGAGATTGCGTGGTGGCAAAGGTTTTTTTTTTTTTTTGCGTTTTTATATTTATTTATTTTTTTATTTTGCGTTTTGTAAAGGTCATGTGTTGCAAGGGTCTTAACAAGGGTGTCAGGCTGCTGAGATGATTTGCATGGTTGCAAGGTCTCAATCGATAAGAATTGGGTTACTGAGAAAGGATAGAAACACCTGGTTTGTTTGTACCTTAAGCAAGCAGTATAAGGTAGAGGACAACGCCTGTTTGAATCGTAGGTTCCATAGGGGCCACTAATGAACGATATGGGAGACAACGAATGGTAGCAAATTGATAGGACATAAAGAATGTAGTAACAAATTTTACTTGCGACAGTGGGCCATGCGAGTGAGTTTGCGGCGGACTGTGGCTGGAGTGAAACATGTAGGAAAGGTGTAGCCTGATGCCATGCATGGGGCAAAACAACAAGGTTTGGTGTAGAAAATAGAACACGAGAAGTGCGTACGAATATTTTATAAGCTTCACTGTGGGAACCGAGCATATGATGCGGATGACACCATGAGTGGCCACGAATTTTGACATGACAAACAAGCTAACGAATCCTACCTGGGACAGTGAACATGCAACTGGGTTTGCTTGGACTGGAGTGGATGTGCAACACATCCAAAGAGTGTGGCGTGGTGTGGTGTGGCGCCATGCATGACACACAGGCAATAACTTTGGTAAATAAATGAGAGAGAAGACCCGTGTACAAACAATTCGTAAGTTCCGCTGCGGAAACTAAAACGCACGGCATGGGGGAAACATAGAATGGCAGTGGTGGAAAGTATGCAATGTATCTGATACAAAACGGTTATAAAGAGAAATGACTGATACAAAAACGGTTGTAAAATGCATGAAACAAATCCGATACGAATCGAAAGTAAGGAGTGTTGAACAAATCTGCTGTCAATTGGTTGTATAGTGTATGCTACTCCTTGCTGTGAAACCGAACACCTACCAGCCACCCATCCCCCCAGGCTAATCAAGTGCAGACAAGGCAGCAGGTGAGTTCAATTACCACCTCAATCTGCCAAAGAACCCATACAAAGAATATATGCTAATCTCCAAATGAATGAGACAGCAAGCACTGAATATAGAAATACATAGTTTGTTTGGCAGGAGGAAGTTACAAATGTACCAAGCTTGTAACTAAGATGTTAGAACATGAGCAACAATAAGTCAGAGGCAGATTTTTACAAAAGAAATGCAGGATAGGAAGCATAACGAATTGCAAGATTACACATGATACAAAAGGTTTGAATATAACCTGCAACAGTAAGAAGAAGCCGCAATGCACTTGCGATGTCGAATGCGATTGAATGCGCAGACTCACGGACATGAGGTGAGCTGGGAAGAGTCGGCCCAGTGACGTGTAGTACTGCACACTGAACCGACAAAGAGCATGTGTGAGTGGGCTGCTTAAATACCCTCCGGGCTCCTCCCATAAACTCAGGCCACCATACTGGCCTTCTTATATATATATATACAAAAAGAAAAAAGAGAAAAAAATATAAATATATATATATATATTTTTTTTTTCTCTTTTTATGGGGACTATGAGATTGGGGACTATGAGACTGGGGACTATGAGACTGGGGACTATGAGGTAGGGGACTATGAGACTGGGGAACTATGGGACTGGGGACTAGGAGACTGGGGACTAGGTGACGGGGGACTATGAGACTGGGGACTATGAGACTATGAGTCTGGGGACTATGAGATTGGGGACTATGAGACTGGGGACTATGAGACGGGGGACTGTGAGACTATGAGTCTGGGGACTATGAGACTGGGGACTATGAGACTGGGGACTATGAGGCAGGGGACTATGAGACTGGGGACTATGAGACTGGGAACTATGAGGCTGAGTCTGGGGACTATGAGTCTGGGGACTATGAGACTGGGGACTATGAGGCAGGGGACTATGAGACTGGCGACTATGAGGCAGGGGACTATGAGGCAGGGGACTATGAGACGGGGGACTATGAGACTGGGGACTATGAGGCAGGGGACTATGAGACGGGGGACTATGAGACTGGGGACTATGAGACGGGGGACTATGAGACGGGGGACTATGAGACGGGGGACTATGAGACTGGGGACTATGAGACTGGGGACTATGAGACTGGGGACTATGAGACGGGGGACTATGAGACGGGGGACTAGGAGACGGGGGACTAGGAGACTGGGGACTATGAGACGGGGGACTATGAGACGGGGGACTATGAGGCAGGGGACTATAATACTGGGATAATGGAGGAGGAGCTATGGGATAATAGAGGAGGGACTATGATCCAAATACAACAAATAACATTGTGTCTATTTAATTGAGATGTGGGTGGAGTCTAACCCTTGGAAAGGGGAGGGTCTCTGAGTGTGTGGGTGGGGCCGTGTAGAAGGAATGGTGATGGGGCCCCCTCAGGGACACACTATTTTGGGGGTTTAAAGATAGAAGGAAGGACGGCCCCCCCAGAAATAATCCAATACCTGTGATGTCACACCCCTTCTATATACAAATGTCACCAACCAGTGTATGCTCCTCCCACACAGGAAGAAGAGGCGTCCGCAGAGACACAGAAAGGACCAATGAAATCCAAGAAGAGCTTTGTGTGGTCAGAGCTGGACGATGTGGAAAGTAGGTGACACAATCTGATTGGACAATTTCTGTGATCTCTGAGAGGGGAGGTCGAACCAGTGATATTCCCTCCCACTCACCATGAAATTTTCTGGCAGGCAGGAGGGCGGCTCCTCGGTAGTCGGTGACCCGTGTGATTTTCTGGCAGGCAGGGGGGCGGCTCCTCGGTAGTCGGTGACCCGTGTGCTTTTCTGGCAGGCAGGGGGCGGTCCTCAGTAGTCGGTGACCCGTGTGATTTTCTGACAGGCAGGAGGGCCGCTCCTCGTTAGTCGGTGACCCGTGTGATTTTCTGGCAGGCAGGGGGCGGTCCTCGGTAGTCGGTGACACGTGTGGTTTTATGGTGTGCATGAGCGGTCCTCGGTGACCAATGAAATTTTCTGGCGGGCAGGGGGCGGTCCTTAGTAGTCGGTGACCCGTGTGATTTTCTGGCAGGCAGGAGGGCGGCTCCTCGGTAGTCGGTGACCCGTGTGATTTTCTGGCAGGCAGGGGGCGGTCCTCAGTAGTCGGTGACCCGTGTGATTTTCTGGCAGGCAGGAGGGCAGCTCCTCGGTAGTCTGTGACCCGTGTGATTTTCTGGCAGGAGGGCAGCTCCTCGGTAGTCTGTGACCCGTGTGATTTTCTGGCAGGCAGGGGGCGGTCCTCAGTAGTCGGTGACCCGTGTGATTTTCTGGCAGGCAGGAGGGCGGCTCCTCGGTAGTCGGTGACCCGTGTGATTTTCTGGCAGGCAGGAGGGCGGCTCCTCGGTAGTCGGTGACCCGTGTGATTTTCTGGCAGGAGGGCGGCTCCTCGGTAGTCGGTGACCCGTGTGATTTTCTGGCAGGAGGGCAGCTCCTCGGTAGTCTGTGACCCGTGTGATTTTCTGGCAGGCAGGGGGCGGTCCTCAGTAGTCGGTGACCCGTGTGATTTTCTGGCAGGCAGGAGGGCGGCTCCTCGGTAGTCGGTGACCCGTGTGATTTTCTGGCAGGCAGGAGGGCGGCTCCTCGGTAGTCGGTGACCCGTGTGATTTTCTGGCAGGAGGGCGGCTCCTCGGTAGTCGGTGACCCATGTGATTTTCTGGCAGGCTGGAGGGCGGCTCCTCGGTAGTCTGTGACCTGTGTGATTTTCTGGCAGGAGGGCGGCTCCTCGGTAGTCGGTGACCCGTGTGATTTTCTGGCAGGCAGGAGGGCGGCTCCTCGGTAGTCGGTGACCTGTGTGATTTTCTGGCAGGAGGGCGGCTCCTCGGTAGTCTGTGACCTGTGTGATTTTCTGGCAGGAGGGCGGCTCCTCGGTAGTCGGTGACCCGTGTGATTTTCTGGCAGGCAGGAGGGCGGCTCCTCGGTAGTCGGTGACCCATGTGATTTTCTGGCAGGCAGCGATGACAGTCATGGAAGCTCCGGATCAGAAGACGAAGTGAGCGGAGTTGGGGATCAATGTCTGGACGATATCTCCTCCCCCCTCACCGAGTTCCTGGCCTTCAAGCAGGAGACAGAAAGATTGACATCTGCCGTTCCAAATCCCGGGAAGGTAAATCCTGTCTGATCTCTACTGGAACCACACAGCTTACACTCTGATTTTACAATCAGAGCCCTGATTGGATGGAAATATATTACACATCTGAGGAGTCATATTATTTATCAGAAGCACTGGACAGAAAGTTTCCTGATTTATCCAATCAGATTGTACTGTGTGAATATATCTGTCCCCTCCCCCACAGGTCTCCTCTCCGCCTTCCTATATCTGTCCCCTCCCCCACAGGTCTCCTCTCTGCTTCTCGCCTTCCTATATCTGTCCCCTCCCCCGCAGGTCTCCTCTCCTTCCCTGCCTTCCTATATCTGTCCCCTCCCCCACAGGTCTCCTGTACTCGTCTTCATATATCAGTCCCTTCCCCCGCAGGTCTCCTCTCCGATCCTCACCTTCATATATTTGTCCCCTCCCCCGCAGGTCTCCTCTCCGATCCTCACCTTCATATATTTGTCCCCTCCCCTGCAGGTCTCCTGTCCGATCCTCACCTTCATATATCCGTCCTCTCCCCTGCAGGTCCCCTCTCCACTCCTCGCCTTTCTATATCTGTCCCCTCCCCCGCAGGTCTCCTCTCTGATCTTCACCTTAATATATCCGTCCCCTCCCCCGCAGGTCTCCTCTCTGATCCTCATCTTCATATATCTGTCCCCTCCCCCGTAGGTCTCCTCTCCTCGTCTTCATATATCTGTCCCCTCCCCCGCAGGTCTCCTCTCCGATCCTCACCTTCATATATTTGTCCCCTCCCCCGCATGTCTCCTCTCTGATCCTCACCTTCATATATCCGTCCTCTCCCCTGCAGGTCTCCTCTCCGCTCTTCGCCTTCCTATATCTGTCCCCTCCCCCGCAGGTCTCCTCTACTTGTCTTCTTATATCTGTTCCCTCCCCCGCAGGTCTCCTCTACTCGCCTTCATATATCTGTCTCCTCCCCCGCAGGTCTCCTCTCCACTCCTCGCCTTCATATATTCGTCCTTTCCCCCGCAGGTCTCCTCTACTCGCCTTCATATATCTGTCCCCTTCTCCGCAGGTCTCCTCTGCACTCCTCCCCTTCATATATCTGTCCCCTCCCCCGCAGGTCTCCTCTACTCGCCTTCATATATCTGTCTCCTCCCCCGCAGGTCTCCTCTACTCGCCTTCATATATCTGTCCCCTTCTCCGCAGGTCTCCTCTGCACTCCTCCCCTTCATATATCTGTCCCCTCCCCCGCAGGTCTCCTCTACTCGCCTTCATATATCTGTCTCCTCCCCCGCAGGTCTCCTCTCTGACCCTCACCTTCATATATCTGTCCCCTTCCCCGCAGGTCTCCTCTACTCGCCTTTATATATCTGTCTCCTCCCCCGCAGGTCTCCTTTCCGACCCTCACCTTCATATATCTGTCCCCTCCCCCGCATGTCTCCACTACTCGTCTTCTTATATCTGTCCCCTTCCCCGCAGGTCTCCTCTCCACTCCTCGCCTTCATATATCTGTCCCCTCCCCCGCAGGTCTCCTCAACTCGTCTTCTTATATCAGTCCCCTTCCCCGCAGGTCTCCTCTCCGCTCCTCGCCTTCCTATATCTGTCCCCTCCCCCGCAGGTCTCCTCTACTCGCCTTCATATATCTGTCCCCTCCCCCGCAGGTCTCCTCTCCGATCCTCACCTTCATATATCCGTCCTCTCCCCTGCAGGTCCCCTCTCCACTCCTCGCCTTCCTATATCTGTCCCTCCCCCGCAGGTCTCCTCTCTGATCTTCACCTTAATATATCCGTCCCCTCCCCCGCAGGTCTCCTCTCTGATCCTCATCTTCATATATCTGTCCCCTCCCCCGTAGGTCTCCTCTCCTCGTCTTCATATATCTGTCCCCTCCCCCGCAGGTCTCCTCTCCGATCCTCACCTTCATATATCCGTCCTCTCCCCTGCAGGTTTCCTCTCCGCTCTTCGCCTTCCTATATCTGTCCCCTCCCCCGCAGGTCTCCTCTACTCGCCTTCATATATCTGTCTCCTCCCCCGCAGGTCTCCTCTCCGAGCCTCACCTTCATATATCTGTCCCCTCCCCCGCAGGTCTCCTCTACTCACCTTCATATATCTGTCTCCTCCCCCGCAGGTCTCCTTTCCGACCCTCACCTTCATATATCTGTCCCCTCCCCCGCATGTCTCCTCTACTCGTCTTCTTAAATCTGTCCCCTTCCCCGCAGGTCTCCTCTCCACTCCTCGCCTTCATATATCTGTCCCCTCCCCCGCAGGTCTCCTCTACTTGTCTTCTTATATCTGTTCCCTCCCCCGCAGGTCTCCTCTACTCGCCTTCATATATCTGTCTCCTCCCCCGCAGGTCTCCTCTCCACTCCTCGCCTTCATATATTCGTCCTTTCCCCCGCAGGTCTCCTCTACTCGCCTTCATATATCTGTCCCCTTCTCCGCAGGTCTCCTCTGCACTCCTCCCCTTCATATATCTGTCCCCTCCCCCGCAGGTCTCCTCTACTCGCCTTCATATATCTGTCTCCTCCCCCGCAGGTCTCCTCTACTCGCCTTCATATATCTGTCCCCTTCTCCGCAGGTCTCCTCTGCACTCCTCCCCTTCATATATCTGTCCCCTCCCCCGCAGGTCTCCTCTACTCGCCTTCATATATCTGTCTCCTCCCCCGCAGGTCTCCTCTCTGACCCTCACCTTCATATATCTGTCCCCTTCCCCGCAGGTCTCCTCTTCTCGCCTTTATATATCTGTCTCCTCCCCCGCAGGTCTCCTTTCCGACCCTCACCTTCATATATCTGTCCCCTCCCCCGCATGTCTCCACTACTCGTCTTCTTATATCTGTCCCCTTCCCCACAGGTCTCCTCTCCACTCCTCGCCTTCATATATCTGTCCCCTCCCCCGCAGGTCTCCTCAACTCGTCTTCTTATATCAGTCCCCTTCCCCGCAGGTCTCCTCTCCGCTCCTCGCCTTCCTATATCTGTCCCCTCCCCCGCAGGTCTCCTCTACTCGCCTTCATATATCTGTCCCCTCCCCCGCAGGTCTCCTCTCCGATCCTCACCTTCATATATCCGTCCTCTCCCCTGCAGGTCCCCTCTCCACTCCTCGCCTTCCTATATCTGTCCCCTCCCCCGCAGGTCTCCTCTCTGATCTTCACCTTAATATATCCGTCCCCTCCCCCGCAGGTCTCCTCTCTGATCCTCATCTTCATATATCTGTCCCCTCCCCCGTAGGTCTCCTCTCCTCGTCTTCATATATCTGTCCCCTCCCCCGCAGGTCTCCTCTCCGATCCTCACCTTCATATATCCGTCCTCTCCCCTGCAGGTTTCCTCTCCGCTCTTCGCCTTCCTATATCTGTCCCCTCCCCCGCAGGTCTCCTCTACTCGCCTTCATATATCTGTCTCCTCCCCCGCAGGTCTCCTCTCCGACCCTCACCTTCATATATCTGTCCCCTCCCCCGCAGGTCTCCTCTACTCACCTTCATATATCTGTCTCCTCCCCCGCAGGTCTCCTTTCCGACCCTCACCTTCATATATCTGTCCCCTCCCCCGCATGTCTCCTCTACTCGTCTTCTTAAATCTGTCCCCTTCCCCGCAGGTCTCCTCTCCACTCCTCGCCTTCATATATCTGTCCCCTCCCCCGCAGGTCTCCTCAACTCGTCTTCTTATATCAGTCCCCTTCCCCGCAGGTCTCCTCTCCGCTCCTCGCCTTCCTATATCTGTCCCCTCCCGCGCAGGTCTCCTCTACTCGCCTTCATATATCTGTCCCCTCCCCCGCAGGTCTCCTCTCCGATCCTCACCTTCATATATCCGTCCTCTCCCCTGCAGGTCCCCTCTCCACGCCTCGCCTTCCTATATCTGTCCCCTCCCCCGCAGGTCTCCTCTCTGATCTTCACCTTAATATATCCGTCCCCTCCCCCGCAGGTCTCCTCTCTGATCCTCATCTTCATATATCTGTCCCCTCCCCCGTAGGTCTCCTCTCCGATCCTCACCTTCATATATTTGTCCCCTCCCCCGCAGGTCTCCTCTCCGATCCTCACCTTCATATATCCGTCCTCTCCCCTGCAGGTCTCCTCTCCGCTCTTCGCCTTCCTATATCTGTCCCCTCCCCCGCAGGTCTCCTCTACTTGTCTTCTTATATCTGTCCCCTCCCCCGCAGGTCTCCTCTACTCGCCTTCATATATCTGTCTCCTCCCCCGCAGGTCTCCTCTCTACTCTTCGCCTTCATATATCTGTCCTCTCCCCCGTAGATCTCCTCTACTCGTCTTCTTATATCTGTCCCCTTCCCCGCAGGTCTCCTCTCCGATCTTCACCTTCATATATTTGTCCCCTCCCCCGCAGGTCTCCTCTACTCGTCTTCTTATATCTGTCCCTGTCCCCGCAGGTCTCCTCTCCACTCCTCCCCTTCATATATCTGTCCTCTCCCCTGCAGTTCTCCTCTACTCACCTTCATATATCTGTCTCCTCCCCCGCAGGTCTCCTCTCCTCGTCTTCATATATCTGTCCCCTCCCCCGCAGGTCTCCTCTCCTCATCTTCATATATCTGTCCCCTCCCCCGTAGGTCTCCTCTCTTCGTCTTCATATATCTGTCCCCTCCCCCGCAGGTCTCCTCTCCGATCCTCACCTTCATATATTTGTCCCCTCCCCCGCAGGTCTCCTCTCCGATCCTCACCTTCATATATCCGTCCTCTCCCCTGCAGGTCTCCTCTCCGCTCTTCACCTTCCTATATCTGTCCCCTCCCCCGAAGGTCTCCTCTACTTGTCTTCTTATATCTGTCCCCTCCCCCGCAGGTCTCCTCTACTCGCCTTCATATATCTGTCTCCTCCCCCGCAGGTCTCCTCTCCACTCCTCGCCTTCATATATCCGTCCTCTCCCCCGCAGGTCTCCTCTACTCGCCTTCATATATCTGTCTCCTCCCCCGCAGGTCTCCTCTGCACTCCCCCCCTTCATATATCTGTCCCCTCCCCCGCAGGTCTCCTCTACTCGCCTTCATATATCTGTCTCCTCCCCCGCAGGTCTCCTCTCCGACCCTCACCTTAATATATCTGTCCCCTCCCCCGCAGGTCTCCTCTACTCGCCTTCATATATCTGTCTCCTCCCCCGCAGGTCTCCTCTGCACTCCCCCCCTTCATATATCTGTCCCCTCCCCCGCAGGTCTCCTCTACTCGCCTTCATATATCTGTCTCCTCCCCCGCAGGTCTCCCCTCCGACCCTCAACTTCATATATCTGTCCCCTCCCCCGCAGGTCTCCTCTACTCGTCTTCTTATATCTGTCCCCTTCCCCGCAGGTTTCCTCTCCACTCCTCGCCTTCATATATCAGTCCCCTTCCCCGCAGGTCTCCTCTCCGCTCCTCGCCTTCCTATATCTGTCCCCTCCCCCGCAGGTCTCCTCTACTCTACTCACCTTCATATATCTGTCCCCTCCCCCACAGGTCTCCTCTCCGATCCTCACCTTCATATATCCGTCCTCTCCCCTGCAGGTCTCCTTTCCGCTCTTCGCCTTCCTATATCTGTCTCCTCCCCCGCAGGTCTCCTCTCCACTCCTCGCCTTCATATATCCGTCCTCTCCCCCGCAGATCTCCTCTACTCGTCTTCTTATATCTGTCCCCTTCCCCGCAGGTCTCCTCTGCACTCCCCCCCCTTCATATATCTGTCCCCTCCCCCGCAGGTCTCCTCTCCGCTCCTCGCCTTCATATATCTGTCTCCTCCCCCGCAGGTCTCCTCTCCGACCCTCACCTTCATATATCTGTCCCCTCCCCCGCAGGTCTCCTCTACTCGCCTTCATATATCTGTCTTCTCCCCCACAGGTCTCCTCTCCGACCCTTACCTTCATATATCTGTCCCCTCCCCCACAGGTCTCCTCTCCACTCCTCGCCTTCATATATCCGTCCCCTTCCCCGCAGGTCTCCTCTTCGCTCCTCGCCTTCCTATATCTGTCCCCTCCCCCGCAGGTCTCCTCTACTTGTCTTCTTATATCTGTCCCCTTCCCCGCAGGTCTCCTCTCCACTCCTCGCCTTCATATATCTGTCCCCTCCCCCGCAGGTCTCCTTAACTCGTCTTCTTATATCTGTCCCCTTTCCCGCAGGTCTCCTCTCCACTCCTCGCCTTCATATATCTGTCTCCTTCCCCGCAGGTCTCCTTAACTCGTCTTCTTATATCTGTCCCTTCCCCCGCAGGTCTCCTCTCCGATCCTCACCTTCATATATCCGTCCTCTCCCCCGCAGGTCTCCTCTACTCGCCTTCATATATCTGTCTCCTCCCCCGCAGGTCTCCTCTCCGACCCTCACCTTCATATATCTGTCCCCTCCCCCGCAGGTCTCCTCTACTTGTCTTCTTATATCTGTCCCCTCCCCCGCAGGTCTCCTCTTCTCGCCTTCATATATCTGTCTCCTCCCCCGCAGGTCTCCTCTCCACTCCTCGCCTTCATATATCCGTCCTCTCCCCCGCAGGTCTCCTCTACTCGCCTTCATATATCTGTCTCCTCCCCCGCAGGTCTCCTCTCCGACCCTCACCTTCATATATCTGTCCCCTCCCCCGCAGGTCTCCTCTACTCGTCTTCTTATATCTGTCCCCTTCCCCGCAGGTCTCCTCTCCACTCCTCGCCTTCATATATCTGTCCCCTCCCCCGCAGGTCTCCTCAACTCGTCTTCTTAGATCTGTCCCCTTCCCCGCAGGTTTCCTCTCCACTCCTCGCCTTCATATATCAGTCCCCTTCCCCGCAGGTCTCCTCTCCGCTCCTCGCCTTCCTATATCTGTCCCCTCCCCCGCAGGTCTCCTCTACTCGCCTTCATATATCTGTCCCCTCCCCCGCAGGTCTCCTCTCCGATCCTCACCTTCATATATCCGTCCTCTCCCCTGCAGGTCTCCTTTCCGCTATTCGCCTTCCTATATCTGTCTCCTCCCCCGCAGTTCTCCTCTCCACTCCTCGCCTTCATATATCCGTCCCCTCCCTCGCAGGTCTCCTCTACTCGTCTTCTTATATCTGTCCCCTTCCCCGCAGGTCTCCTCTGCACTCCCCCTTCATATATCTGTCCCCTCCCCCGCAGGTCTCCTCTCCGCTCCTCGCCTTCATATATCTGTCTCCTCCCCCGCAGGTCTCCTCTCCTCTACTCGCCTTCATATATCTGTCTCCTCCCCCGCAGGTCTCCTTTCCGACCCTCACCTTCATATATCTGTCCCCTCCCCCGCAGGTCTCCTCTACTCGTCTTCTTATATCTGTCCCCTTCCCCGCAGGTCTCCTCTCCACTCCTCGCCTTCATATATCTGTCCCCTCCCCCGCAGGTCTCCTCAACTCGTCTTCTTATATCTGTCCCCTTCCCCGCAGGTTTCCTCTCCACTCCTCGCCTTCATATATCAGTCCCCTTCCCCGCAGGTCTCCTCTCCGCTCCTCACCTTCCTATATCTGTCCCCTCCCCCGCAGGTCTCCTCTACTTGCCTTCATATATCTGTCCCCTCCCCCGCAGGTCTCCTCTCCGATCCTCACCTTCATATATCCGTCCTCTCCCCTGCAGGTCTCCTTTCCGCTCTTCGCCTTCCTATATCTGTCTCCTCCCCCGCAGGTCTCCTCTCCACTCCTCGCCTTCATATATCCGTCCCCTCCCTCGCAGGTCTCCTCTACTCGTCTTCTTACATCTGTCCCCTTCCCCGCAGGTCTCCTCTGCACTCCCCCCTTCATATATCTGTCCCCTCCCCCGCAGGTCTCCTCTCCGCTCCTCGCCTTCATTTATCTGTCTCCTCCCCCGCAGGTCTCCTCTCCGACCCTCGCCTTCATATATCTGTCCCCTCCCCCGCAGGTCTCCTCTTCTCGCCTTCATATATCTGTCTCCTCCCCCGCAGGTCTCCTCTCCACTCCTCGCCTTCATATATCCGTCCTCTCCCCCGCAGGTCTCCTCTACTCGTCTTCTTATATCTGTCCCCTTCCCCGCAGGTCTCCTCTCCACTCCTCGCCTTCATATATCTGTCCCCTCCCCCGCAGGATCTTTCTCAACTCGTCTTCTTAGATCTGTCCCCTTCCCCGCAGGTTTCCTCTCCACTCCTCGCCTTCATATATCAGTCCCCTTCCCCGCAGGTCTCCTCTCCGCTCCTCGCCTTCCTATATCTGTCCCCTCCCCCGCAGGTCTCCTCTACTCGCCTTCATATATCTGTCCCCTCCCCCGCAGGTCTCCTCTCCGATCCTCACCTTCATATATCCGTCCTCTCCCCTGCAGGTCTCCTTTCCGCTATTCGCCTTCCTATATCTGTCTCCTCCCCCGCAGTTCTCCTCTCCACTCCTCGCCTTCATATATCCGTCCCCTCCCTCGCAGGTCTCCTCTACTCGTCTTCTTATATCTGTCCCCTTCCCCGCAGGTCTCCTCTGCACTCCCCCCTTCATATATCTGTCCCCTCCCCCGCAGGTCTCCTCTCCGCTCCTCCGCTTCATATATCTGTCTCCTCCCCCGCAGGTCTCCTCTCCTCTACTCGCCTTCATATATCTGTCTCCTCCCCCGCAGGTCTCCTTTCCGACCCTCACCTTCATATATCTGTCCCCTCCTCCACAGGTCTCCTCAACTCGTCTTCTTATATCTGTCCCCTTCCCCGCAGGTTTCCTCTCCACTCCTCGCCTTCATATATCAGTCCCCTTCCCCGCAGGTCTCCTCTCCGCTCCTCGCCTTCCTATATCTGTCCCCTCCCCCGCAGGTCTCCTCTACTTGCCTTCATATATCTGTCCCCTCCCCCGCAGTTCTCCTCTCCGATCCTCACCTTCATATATCCGTCCTCTCCCCTGCAGGTCTCCTTTCCGCTCTTCGCCTTCCTATATCTGTCTCCTCCCCCGCAGGTCTCCTCTCCACTCCTCGCCTTCATATATCCGTCCCCTCCCTCGCAGGTCTCCTCTACTCGCCTTCATATATCTGTCCCCTCCCCCGCAGGTCTCCTCTCTGATCCTCACCTTCATATATCCGTCCTCTCCCCTGCAGGTCCCCTCTCCACGCCTCGCCTTCCTATATCTGTCCCCTCCCCCGCAGGTCTCCTCTCTGATCTTCACCTTAATATATCCGTCCCCTCCCCCGCAGGTCTCCTCTCTGATCCTCATCTTCATATATCTGTCCCCTCCCCCGTAGGTCTCCTCTCCGATCCTCACCTTTATATATTTGTCCCCTCCCCCGCAGGTCTCCTCTCCGATCCTCACCTTCATATATCCGTCCTCTCCCCTGCAGGTCTCCTCTCCGCTCTTCGCCTTCCTATATCTGTCCCCTCCCCCGCAGGTCTCCTCTACTTGTCTTCTTATATCTGTCCCCTCCCCCGCAGGTCTCCTCTACTCGCCTTCATATATCTGTCTCCTCCCCCGCAGGACTCCTCTCCACTCTTCGCCTTCATATATCTGTCCTCTCCCCCGTAGATCTCCTCTACTCGTCTTCTTATATCTGTCCCCTTCCCCGCAGGTCTCCTCTGCACTCCCCCCTTCATATATCTGTCCCCTCCCCCGCAGGTCTCCTCTCCGCTCCTCGCCTTCATATATCTGTCTCCTCCCCCGCAGGTCTCCTCTACTCGCCTTCATATATCTGTCTTCTCCCCCGCAGGTCTCCTCTCCGACCCTCACCTTCATATATCTGTCCCCTCCCCCGCAGGTCTCCTCTACTCGTCTTCTTATATCTGTCCCCTTCCCCACAGGTCTCCTCTCCACTCCTCGCCTTCATATATCTGTCCCCTCCCCCGCAGGTCTCCTTAACTCGTCTTCTTATATCGGTCCCCTTTCCCGCAGGTCTCCTCTCCACTCCTCGCCTTCATTCATTCATCCCCTTCCCCGCAGGTCTCCTCTTCGCTCCTCGCCTTCCTATATCTGTCCCCTCCCCCGCAGGTCTCCTCTACTCGTCTTCTTATATCTGTCCCCTTCCCCGCAGGTCTCCTCTCCACTCCTCGCCTTCATATATCTGTCCCCTCCCCCGCAGGTCTCCTTAACTTGTCTTCTTATATCTGTCCCCTTTCCCGCAGGTCTCCTCTCCACTCCTCGCCTTCATATATCTATCCCCTCCCCCGCAGGTCTCCTTAACTCGTCTTCTTATATCTGTCCCCTCCCCCGCAGGTCTCCTCTACTAGCCTTCCTATATCTGTCCCCTCCCCCGCTGGTCTCCTCTCCGACCCTCACCTTCATATATCTGTCCCCTCCCCTGCAGGTCTCCTCTCCGACCCTCACCTTCATATATCTGTCCCCACCCCCACAGGTCTCCTCTCCGCTCCTCACCGTCATGTCTCACCTGATCACCTTCCTGGAGCAGTACTCCCAGATGCAGCGCCTGCAGGGGAAGGCGGAGGAGTACCGCACTCAGCTCCGCAGGGAGGAGCGCCGCCGCAAGAGGCAGATGAGGAGCCTGCGCCATGCCCACCGACAGCGCATGACAGACAAACTCAGCCTCATTGAGAGCCTGGAGAGCGTCATCTGCGAGCAACAGAGCCTCCTGGAGAGGCTGCAAAGAGGTAAGACTGCAGCCAGGGGAGGTAGACCCCTATGTGTGCCCCCCATATTATTTCCCCCTAGGTGTTTGCCCCCCACAGTATGCCCCCCTAGGTGTGTGCCCCCCATATTATTTCCCCCTACGTGTGTGCCCCCATATTATTTCCCAATAGGTGTGTGCCCCCCACAGTATGCCCCCCCCCTAGATGTGTGCCCCTACAGTATGCCCCTTAGGTGTGTGCCCCCTCACAGTATGCCCCTTATGTGTGTGCTTCCACAGTATGTTCCCTAGGTGAGTGCCCCCCATAGAATGCCCCTTAGGTGTGTGTTCCCCACAGTATGCCCCTTAGGTGACCCCCCGCAGTATTTCCCCAGAGGTTTGTGTCCCCTGAACTATGCCCCCTAGGTAAGTGCCCCCCATAGAATGCCCCATGGGTGTGTGCCCCCCATAGAATGCCCCCTCGGTGTGTGCCCCCTGCAGTAAGCCCCCCCCCCCCGTAGTATGCCCCCTAGGTTGAGGCCAGTTTTAGTTATCATAACACATATGAGTGCGTTGTTCCTCCACCCACAGGTGTGCTGTACCCGGTGTACCCACTCTCCGCCCTGCCCCCGGTTGGGGTTCACAAGCTGGTGGAGTCAATCAGCGTGTTGCAGGGGGAGCGAGCGCAGTTACAGGTAGAGATTGGAGAGCTGAAGCAGGACATGGAGGAGAAGGACAGGCAACGCCAGAGGCTCTCCAATGATTTGCAGCAACAGGCGAGTGTCTGGGGGGGGGGGGGTTAGGAGAGGGAGGTATGTGGGGTGAAAAGAGGGATTCTGGGGTAAAAAAGGGATACACAGAACGTGGGGGCTATCAAGTGTAAGGAGGGACCCACCCAGAATGTACAGGGGCATTCAGAGCGATAAGGGGGTGCCCAGGATGTCCCTAACTAAGAAAGGTGGGGTTTGACATTGAAAAGGCCAGTGCTCCAACAGCAGGGAGGTTGGAGGTCTGCCAACGAGGAGACAGAGGTTTGACTGTGAGGAGGCTGAACACTGATGAGACCAGGCCCTGACTAGGATGAGGCAAGGCATGGAATATGGGGAGGCCAGAGGTCTGGCTTTGGGGAGACCAGAGGTCTGACTATGAGGAGGCCAGAGGTTTATGAGGAGGCTAGGCCCTGACCATGGTATGAAGCAAGGACTTGAATATGGGGATTCTGGCTATGGGGAGGCCAAGCCTTGACTATGGTAAGTCATGGGGTCTGAATATGAGGAGGGTAAAGGTCTCAGTATGGGGAGGCCAGAGGTCTGATCATGAGTAGGGATTTGACTATGGGGAGGCCAGACTTCTATGAGAAGGCCAGAGATCTGACCATGAGAAGGCCAGAGATCTGACTATGGAGAGGCCAGAGATCTGAGTATGGGGAGGCCAGTGGTCTCTGAGGAGGCCAGAGATCTGAGTATGTGGAGGCCAGAGGTCTATGAGGAGGCCAGAGGTCTATAAGGAGGCTAGAGGTCTATGAGAAGGCCAGAGATCTGACTATGGAGAGGCCAGTGGTCTATGAGAAGGCCAGAGATCTGAGTATGTGGAGGCCAGAGGTCTATGAGGAGGCTAGGCCCTGACCATGGTACCGGCACATTTTCCATGTTCTTCTCATTTCTCTCCATCAGATTGAAGAGTTGAAGGAAAAGATTCAGCAGAGGGAGGAGGAACTGTCTCAGCTCCGGGCAGAAATGGTGAGCGATGAAGATGTTGGGCATGGGGGTGATAGGACCCCGGCCTCCATGGGGATGGGCCGATGTCTGACATTGGGGGGGGGAGCTTGGAGGTCATTGATGGTGGAGCAGCTGAGGAATTATAAATCCTGATTTAGGGTCTTAAGATATGACGGTGTCCCCGCAGGGTGTCACCGACTCAGAGAAGCACATTCAGAACCTCAGTGTGGAGAACCAGGGCCTGAAGAGGAGTCTGAGCGTTACTCAGGGCCTGCTGGAGAAACTGGCCGCCGTCAACTCCCAGCCCTCCGCCCACCTCATGAAGGTACCACCAACTTTTCATAACAGTCATGTGACTACACAACAAGGATTATGGGAAAGAGGGAACAACAATGATGGCTCAGCAGGACTGTTTTGTGACTACACACCGAGACCATCCTCCCTGTAACGGGGGATGCTGGGAAGGTCTGGCAGCCATGACAGTTAAGTGGTCACCCTCCTGCTGTGCTGGTGAATTCGTATAAGGGGCCCCTTTCCTTCCTCTTTCTTTGCTTGTGTCCCACTTGAACACATCCCCCCATTTCCTGTGTGGTCACTCACTACGACAGGAAGTGAGGTCAATACTGATGTCAGTAGTCATTGTTTCTAAATTGTATTTTGTACATCTTGTATTATCTATATATATCTCATGTGCCAGTCATTGGCCTTATTATATTTTTTGCACTGCCACTTTTTTTGCATGCACATTTCGCGCTGCACTTTATTTCTTATTTACTTAATTTGTCGTTGTGGCAGCTTGTCAATTTTTTTTTGGTAGCTCAGTATTTTTCCAAATTTCAAGTAGTCATTGTTGCCATCCCAGGAGAACGAGGATCTGCGCAGTAAGGTGCTCCACCTGGAGACAACGCTGCAGGAGAAGGTGGAGCAGCTGGTCTACACCAAGGGCCACGTGGACACCCTGCAGTGGCGGCGGGAGGAGGAGACGCGTCATCTGGAGGAGAAGATTCAGGACCTGGAACTGTCGCTGGAGAGCGAGAAACACAAAGCTCCAGATGTGCAGGTGAGGGGGGCGCAGTGTCGCACTGGTGGACTGTGGGTATCAGAGGGCCCCAGCCTCATATAATCTTTCCCTGTCTCTGTAGTACGTGACACAGACGGTGGAGGTGGAATCCCCCACATTGCTGCAAAATTTAACCCAGGCGGAGGAGAGGAATCGAACACTCATGGACCAAGTGTCCAATCACGGAGAGCGATGCCACCAGCTGGAAGAACAACTCAAGAAATCCGATGACCTCACCAGTGGCCTGCATGCCAAGGTAAGGACCTGGATAAAAGGGAGCTCCACCCAAAACTGTATTACTTACTTTGGCAGATATGTGTAAAGTGATACTTACCTTTTTACCTTCAATGAATAATACGAGTAGCAGTGCTGTAAGCTGGTAGAGAAACATCTCCCTGAGCCCAGGACATCACGTGACTACAAAGGGACAGAGCTTCAAAGGAAGAGGCAGGGCTTCAAATAAGGAGGGGACTTCATAGGAAGAGGTGGGGTCAAATAAAAGGAGCAGGGCTTCAAAGGAAGAGGCAGGGCTTCGAATAAGGAGGGGACATCATAGGAAGCGGTGGGGTCAAATAAAAGGAGCAGGGTTTCAAAGGAAGGGGCAAGGCTTGCAATAAGGAGGGGACTTCATAGGAAGAGGTGGGGTCAAATAAAAATAGCAGGGCTTCAAAGGAAGGGGCAAGGTTTGCAATAAGGAGGGGACTTCATAGGAAGAGGTGGGGTCAAATAAAAGGAGCAGGGCTTCAAAGGAAGACGCAGGGCTTTGAATAAGGAGGGGACTTTATGGGGTTAAAAAAAAGAGCAGGGCTTCAAAGGAAGGGGCAAGGCTTCCAATAAGGAGGGGACTTCATAGGAAGAGGTGGGGTCAAATACAAGGAGCAGGGCTTCAAAGGAAGGGACAAGGCTTGCAATAAGGAGGGGACTTCATAGGAAGAGGTGGAGTCAAATAAAAGGAGCAAGGCTTCAAAGGAAGAGGCAGGGCTTCAAATAAGGAGGGGACTTCATAGGAAGAGGTGGGGTCAAATAAAAGGAGCAGGGCTTCAAAGGAAGGAGCAAGGCTTCCAATAAGAAGGGGACTTCATAGGAAGAGGTGGGGTTAAAAAAAAAGGAGCAGGGCTTCAAAGAAAGGAGGGGACATCATAGGAAGAGGTGGGGTCAAATAAAAGGAGCAGGGCTTTAAAGGAAGGGGCAAGGCTTGCAATAAGGAGGGGACTTCATAGGAAGAGGTGGGGTCAAATAAAAATAGCAAGGCTTCAAAGGAAAGGGCAATGCTTGCAATAAGGAGGGGACTTCATAGGAAGAGGTGGGGTCAAATAAAAGGAGCAGGGCTTTAAAGGAAGACGTAGGGCTTTGAATAAGGAGGGGACTTCATGGGGTTAAAAAAAGGAGCAGGTGGGGTTAAATAAAAGTGGCAGGGCTTCAAAGGAAGGGGCAAGGCTGCAAAGAAGAAGCAGTGCTTTAAAGGAAGGGCAACCATTTAAAGGAAGGGGAAGAAGTTGGGCTACAAATAAGAGGGCAGGGCATCAATGGAAGGAGCAGAACGTCAAAGGAATAGATAGGACTCAAATTGAAGCAGTAGGGTTTCAAAGGACTGGGCAGAGCTTTAAAGGAAGGGTGGCAAGTCAAAGGAAAGGGTAGTGCTTCAATGGAAAAGTTTCAAAAAAGAGAAATCTTCAAAAGAAGGCCAAGCTTTCAAAAAGAAAGGGTAAAACTTCAATGGAGGGGATGTGGCTTCAAAGGGGCAGAGCTTCAGGAAGGACCAGGGCTTAAAAAGGAGAGGCAAGGTTTCAAAGGAAAGGGTAGGGCTTTGATGGAAGGGGCAGGGCTTAAAAATTGAAAGTTGGGCTTCAATGGAAGGAGCAAGGCTTCAACAGTAGAAAGGGCATGACTTCTAATGAAGAGGCAAGTCTTCAATGGAAGGGACAGGGCTTCAATGGAAAGGATAGGGTTTCAATTGAAGGGGTAGGGCTTCAATGGAATGGGGTAGGGCTTCAATGGAAAGGACAGGACTTAAATGAAAGGGACAGGGCTTCAATGGAAAGTGTAGGGCTTTAAAGGAAGGGGTAGGGCTTTAATGAAAGGGACAGGGCTTCAATGGAAGGGACAGGGCTTCAATGGAAATGATAGGGCTTCAATGGAAGGGGTAGGACTTCAATGGAAGGGACAGGGCTTCAATGGAAGGGGTAGGGCTTTAAAGGAAGGGGTAGGGCTTCAATGGAAGGGACAGGGCTTCAATGGAAGGGATAGGGCTTCAATGGAAAGGGTAGGGCTTCAATAGAAGGGACAGGACTTCAATGGAAGGGACACGACTTCAATGGAAGGGACAGGACTTCAATGGAAGGGACAGGGCTTCAATGGAAAGGATAGGGCTTCAATGGAAGAGGTAAGGCTTCAATGGAAGCAACAGGGCTTCAAAGGAAGGAACATCGCTTCAAAGGAAGGAGCAGGGCTTCAAAGGAAGGGGTAGAGCTTCAATGGAAGGGATAGGGCTTCAATGGAAGGGACAGGGCTTTAATGGAAGGGACAGGACTTCAATGGAAGGGACAGGGCTTCAATGGAAGGGGTAAGGCTTTAAAGGAAGGGGTAGGGCTTCAATGGAAGGGACAGAGCTTCAATGGAAGGACAGGGCTTCAATAGAAGGGATAGGGCTTTAATGGAAAGGGTAGGGCTTCAATGGAAGGGACAGGACTTCAATGGAAGGGACAGGGCTTCAATGGAAGGGGTAGGGCTTCAATGGAAGGGATAGGGCTTCAACAGTAGAAAGCGCATGACTTCAAATGAAGAGGCAGGTCTTCAATAGAAGGGACAGGACTTCAATGGAAGGGGTAGCGCTTCAATGGAAGGGACAGGGCTTCAATGGAAGGGACAGGGCTTCAATGGAAGGGACAGGGCTTCAATGGAAGGGATAGGGCTTCAAAGGAAGGGGTAGGGCTTCAGTGGAAGGGACAGGACTTCAATGGAAGGGACAGGGCGTAAATGGTAGGGATAGGGCTTACAATAAGGAGGGGACTTTATAGGAAGAGGTGGGGTTAAATACAAGGAGCAGGGCTTCAAAGGAAGGGACAAGGCTTGCAATAAGGAGGGGACTTCATAGGAAGAGGTGGAGTCAAATAAAAGGAGCAGGGCTTCAAAGGAAGAGGCAGGGCTTTCGAATAAGGAGGGGACTTCATAGGAAGAGGTGGGGTCAAATAAAAGGAGCAGGGCTTCAAAGGAAGACGCAGGGCTTTAAATAAGGAGGGGACTTCATGGGGTTAAAAAAAAAAAAGCAGGTCTTCAAAGAAAGGAGGGGACATCATAGGAAGAGGTGGGGTCAAATAAAAGGAGCAGGGCTTCAAAGGAAGGGGCTAGGCTTGCAATAAGGAGGGGGACTTCATAGGAAGAGGTGGGGTTAAATAAAAATAGCAAGGCTTCAAAGGAAGGGGCAAGGCTTGCAATAAGGAGGGGACTTCATAGGAAGAGGTGGGGTCAAATAAAAGGAGCAGGGCTTCAAAGGAAGACGCAGGGCTTTAAATAAGGAGGGGACTTCATGGGGTTAAAAAAAGGAGCAGGGCTTCAAAGGAAGGGGCAAGACTTCCAATAAGGAGGGGACTTCCTAGGAAGAGGTGGGGTTAAATAAAAGTGGCAGGGCTTCAAAGGAAGGGGCAAGGCTGCAAAGAAGAAGCAGTGCTTTAAAGGAAGGGCAACCATTTAAAGGAAGGGGAAGAAGTTGGGCTACAAATAAGAGGGCAGGGCATCAATGGAAGGAGCAGAACGTCAAAGGAATAGATAGGACTCAAATCGAAGCAGTAGGGTTTCAAAGGAATGGGCAGGGCTTTAAAGGAAGGGTGGCAAGTCAAAGGAAAGGGTAGTGCTTCAATGGAAGAGTTTCAAAAAAGAGAAATCTTCAAAAGAAGGCCAAGCTTTCAAAAAGAAAGGGTAGAACTTCAATGGAGGGGATGTGGCATCAAAGGGGCAGAGCTTCAGGAAGGACCAGGGCTTAAAAAGGAGAGGCAAGGTTTCAAAGGAAAGGGTGGGGCTTTAATGGAAGAGGCAGGGCTTAAAAATTTAAAGTTGGGCTTCAATGGAAGGAGCAAGGCTTCAACAGTAGAAAGGGCATGACTTCTAATGAAGAGGCAGGTCTTCAATGGAAGGGACAGGGCTTCAATGGAAAGGATAGGGTTTCAGTGGAATTGGTAGGGCTTCAATGGAAGGGACAGGGCTTAAATGGAAGGGACATGGCTTCAATGGAAAGGGTAGGGCTTTAAAGGAAGGGGTAGGGCTTCAATTGAAGGGACAGTGCTTCAATGGAAGGGGTAGGGCTTTAAAAGAAGGGGTAGGGCTTCAATGGAAGGGACAGGGCTTCAATGGAAGGGATAGGGCTTCAATGGAAAGGGTAGGGCTTCAATAGAAGGGACAGGACTTCAATAGAAGGAACAGGGCTTCAAAGGAAGGAATTGGGCTTCAATGGAAGGGGTAGGGCTTCAATGGAAGGGGTAGGGCTTCAATGGAAGGGGTAGAGCTTCAATGGAAGGGACAGGGCTTCAATGGAAGGGACAGGACTTCAATGGAAGGGACAGGGCTTCAATGGAAGGGGTAAGGCTTCAAAGGAAGGGGTAGGGCTTCAATAGAAGGGACAGAGCTTCAATGGAAGGGACAGAGCTTCAATGGAAGGGATAGGGCTTCAATGGAAGGGATAGGGCTTCAATGGAAAGGGTAGGGCTTCAATGGAAGAGACAGGACTTCAATGGAAGGGACAGGGCTTAAATCGAAGGGGTAGGGCTTCAATGGAAGGGATAGGGCTTCAACAGTAGAAAGGACATGACTTCAATTGAAGAGGCAGGTCTTTAATAGAAGGGACAGGGCTTCAATGGAAGGGGTAGCGCTTCAATGGAAGGGAGAGGCATTCAATGGAAGGGACAGGGCTTCAATGGAAGGGATAGGGCTTCAATGGAAAGGGTAGGTGTAACAGAATGGCCCGTGACACCCAGAGACGTGCCAGCAGCACCAAAAACTCTTGGGTCGAAATCCACCCTGTGCCCTTTTGGGTATAGGGTGGCTAATAGTGAATCATAATTCATATTACATGAGATGGGACATTAATAATACTTCATATTGCAGGACTGAGATATCACAAGGAGTCATGATGACATGACCAGGTCAGCCAGTGAGTCATACCTTTTGTATAATAGGCTATTAAAATATCCTAAGGTGTTGGCTAGTCAATGTAAAGACACCCACTCTCACTGCCATTGTGTGATAAAGCTGTATAGAGAACTTATTCAACAAGATGTCTGTGTTACTATTCAAGGTTAATTGAACCCTATTGATAATACGGTGCCGTCATGTCTAGCTACCAATTAAAGAATTATCCTCAGTGAGTGAATAGGGGGGTGGAGATTACATTGTCCTGTGATTAACTGCATTCTGTTGTACTGGATATAAGCAAGCTAAGAACCAATAAAGTTATTCATACATTTTTGGAAACTAGAGAACGGAGCGCTGTCTCGTTTATTCTGGGAAATGGAATGGATCATGTCTGCCTGGCTGTTGGTGTGTCGGATAAGCTTGTCGTGGTTGGATGGAAGGTTGTAAGCGGTGGTAACCGTTACATTGGTGGCACAGCAGTGGGATGATTCCATCTTCAGAAGGACGGCTACAAGGACACAGGACAATGGAGACGGTGTATGAACGGATGAAGCTCTCTTCCCTCATGGACTTACTGGAGAGCCGGGGCAGACCGGCCAGGAACCGTAAGAACAGGGACATTATCGCAGAACTTGTCGAAATGGATAGAGCTAAAAGGCCCGCCGTAACGGACAGGACACCCGAGGAAGAAAGTTTTGATCGGGCTGCTAACCTAAGACTGGCACATTATGGTCCTAACCCTCCACCGGAGATCAGGGACCGAGTTATTGCGGCTCTGAATGCCACCTTGCGACAGCGAAGAGGTGCTGCAGCAGCTGAAGAGAAAGGAGAGGTGCAGATACCAGTCTCCATGGAAGAGGAATTCCAAAGGAGGTTACAAGAGATGCGGATACAGCATAGAGGACCAGTATCAAAGGAGGTCCTGTTGGGATGGTCGGATGTGATTCGGTGCCAACTCTGGAAGGAAGCGTTAGCTCTGGAGCAGCAACACCAAGGAAAGGTCCTGCCCTCCATCTATGCAAGGTACTGGCCGCAGTATGACGTACAAATGCTGTTGTTGGGGGAACAACCGAAGCAGGAGTGGATAGCAGAGTTAAGCAGGCTGATCCAGGCAGAGATGCAGCTGGGTGAGAGCTACAGAGCCCTCCGGTGGTATGTAGCCCAAGAGTGCCCGTGGCCAGCAGATGACAGCCCCACAGAAGGCTATGACTATGATGGCCTGGGATTATTATATTGGAGGATGTCCAGTGATCCCGACTTTGGGGATGATCGGGAGTGGCGCTTGGAGGACATAATGGAGCACAGAGAGGAAAAATTGAACATCTCGGGAGGCCACTGGTCACAGGAAGATTTAGAATTTCTGGCCATTCAAGAATGGGAGCTGGAGGTTGCCTACAGACAGCTGCTAGACTCGGCTCAGCAGCAGGGTGGGGCTCCCATTGCCTGGGACTATGAGGAAAGTTCAGATGACAACTGTGAACTCCTGGTTGATGAATCGGCAGTGGAAAATATGGAGATTTTCATCCCTAAAGCCGAAGCGGATGGTGTGGAGTTCCAGGGAGCCGGGGCGGTTGGCCCCCCTCTCCAGCAACAAGCTGAGGTGGTAAAGCTTTTACCCCCAGCTGAATCACTGGCAACAGAACAGAGTGTCATAGGCCTCTGCTCCTCACTAACAGAAGAGGGGGTTCCTGGAGTAGTGGATGAGACTTCAGTCTCCACTGGCACAACCCCAGAAAATGGTACAGGACTGGGACAGGAGGATGTCTGCTTTGCTTTGCAAGCACCGGGGGGTTTTCACCTAGCACCAGTGGATGGGACTTCAGTCTCCACTGGTATACCCCAGGAAGGGGGGGCAGTTGGTCCAGACCCCCAACAGCATGATGGACTGAGCCCAGCCACCCTGCCTTCTGCCCAGCGGCAGGCATGTTCTCTGAGAGAGGCAGAGGTTGGCGGGGGGAGTAATGCTCAGTTTGGAGCCATTTATTTGGGGTACAGTATGGATACCAGCATTGGAGGACGGGAACTACTGACGGACTTCGGAGTCAACCCGTTTGGGGTTCCCTCCTGTGTCCATCTCCCACCGAAAGGGGAGAGATGTAACAGAATGGCCCGTGACACCCAGAGACGTTGGAAGGATGAGAGATACTCTTGTGCCAGCAGCACCAAAAACTCTTGGGTCGAAATCCACCCTGTGCCCTTTTGGGTATAGGGTGGCTAATAGTGAATCATAATTCATATTACATGAGATGGGATAATACTTCATATTGCAGGACTGAGATATCACAAGGAGTCATGATGACATGACCAGGTCAGCCAGTGAGTCATACCTTTTGTATAATAGGCTATTGAAATATCCTAAGGTGTTGGCTAGTCAATGTAAAGACACCCACTCTCACTGCCATTGTGTGATAAAGCTGTATAGAGAACTTATTCAACAAGATGTCTGTGTTACTATTCAAGGTTAATTGAACCCTATTGATAATACGGTGCCGTCATGTCTAGCTACCAATTAAAGAATTATCCTCAGTGAGTGAATAGGGGGTGGAGATTACATTGTCCTGTGATTAACTGCATTCTGTTGTACTGGATATAAGCAAGCTAAGAACCAATAAAGTTATTCATACATTTTTGGAAACTAGAGAACGGAGCGCTGTCTCGTTTATTCTGGGAAATGGAATGGATCATGTCTGCCTGGTTGTTGGTGTGTCGGATAAGCTTGTCGTGGATGGATGGAAGGTTGTAAGCGGTGGTAACCGTTACAGTAGGGCTTCAAGGGAAGGGACAGGGCTTCATTGGAAGGAATAGGGCTTCAAAGGAAGGGGTAGGGCTTCAATGGAAGGGATGGGGCTTAAATGGAAGGGATAGGGCTTCAATGGAAAGGGTAGGGCTTCAATGGAAGGGACAGGGCTTCAATGGAAGGAATATGGCTTCAATGGAAGGGACAGGGCTACAATGGAAAGGGGCAGGGCTACAATGGAAGGGGCAGGGCTTCAATGGAAAGGATATGGCTTCAATGGAAGGGGTAGGACATCAATGGAAAGGGTAGGACTTCAATGGAAGGGACAGGGCTTCAATGGAAGTGATAGGGCTTCAATGGAAGGGATAGGGCTTCAATGGAAAGGGTAGGGCTTCAATGGAAGAAATTGAGCTTCAAAGGAAGGGGTAGGGCTTCAAAGGAAGGGGTAGGGCTTCAGTGCAAGGGATAGGGCTTCAGTGGAAGGGGTAGGGCTTCAATTGAAAGGGTAGGGCTTTAATGGAGGGGATAGGGCTTTAATGGAAGGGGTAGTGCTTCAATGGAAGGGATAGGGCTTCAATTGAAGGGGTAGGGCTTCAATTGAAGGGGTAGGGCTTCAATGGAAAGAGTAGGGCTTCAATTGAAGGGATAGGGCTTCAATGGAAGGAATAGGGCTTCAATGGAAAGGGTAGGGCTTCAATGGAAGGAATAGGGCTTCAATGTTGGGGGTCTATACCAACTGCCCCCCCTTCCTGGGGTCAAATAGAGAAAAGGTCCCAATGGGGCTTTGAAACTGCTGATGTGAAGTAAAGTGGCAATGCAACGTCTATGGTAAAAACGTTTTATTACAAAAGTGATTCAATGACATAAAAATTAGGTGTATACAAGTGATGAGTTGCGGCAGAGTAACAAAGATTAAAATATCCATAACATTTCCAGATAAGTAATCAAATACATAGCCTGAATAGTGGCAGGCAGGTGTATATTACTAACGCGTTTCGACCATTCGGTCTTCTTCAGAGGATTGTGGCTTTTTTTTCCCCTTTTTTCCCCCTTCCCAACCCCACCCACTCCTGTTTGCTTCCACCTCACCCTCACCCCCTGGACCTCCATTTTCTCATCCTTTGAAGATCTCTACGAAATTTATACCCATGCATTGGCCACCCCTGATACTAATTACTTTACTTAATTCTAGGATTTCTTTTTCCTACCTTTTGAATCCCATTTTTCTTCACCCCTCGGGTCGGCCCGGGTGCTACCATTTCTGTCTGGTGCTTCCTCGTAAGTGGCTGAGGGCCACTCTTGGGCGGTCACTTTGGGGACTGGGCGAGACTGGGGGACTGATCGGGAGTACCGTCAGCTTTGGACCCTTGCATCCCACGACCGCATCGAACCACACCTGGATGCCCCATAACTCAAATTTCTGGGTAAATATATGTTGCTGTTGATGATGAATTTTTGATTACTGTGGGAGGGAGAAGGAAAGCTCTTCTCCCTTAAACCTACTATATTTATGTTGTTCTCTGTGCCTTTATCTTCCCTGTGGATTTGGGAGTCCTTGTACCCCCGTTTTTCCCCCCTTTTTATAAGGGGACAGACTCCATAGGGAGGACACAGAGACAAATAAAGATTTGTTGTACACACCTATTTATAATATTAAATCTCTTTCAGCCACAATCCTCTGAAGAAGACCGAATGGTCGAAACGCGTTAGTAATATACACCTGCCTGCCACTATTCAGGCTATGTATTTGATTACTTATCTGGAAATGTTATGGATGGTTACTCTGCCGCAACTCATCCCTTGTATACACCTAATTTTTATGTCATTGAATCACTTTTGTAATAAAACGTTTTTACCATAGACGTTGCATTGCCACTTTACTTCACATCAGCTGTTTCAAAGCCCCATTGGGACCTTTTCTCTATTTAATATATCGGGGTGTGCAGCTAACTCTCTCCACCGAATAGGTTTGTCCCTTTTCTCCCCTTCCTGGGGTCTACCAGTGGAGACTGAAGTCCCATCCACTGGTGCTAGGTGAAAACCCCCCGGTGCTTGCAAAGCAAAGCAGACATCCGCCTGTCCCAGTCCTGTACCATTTTCTGGGGTTGTGCCAGTGGAGACTGAAGTCCCACCCACTACTCCAGGAACCCCCTCTTCTGTTAGTGAGGAGCAGAGGCCTATGACACTCTGCTCTGTTGCCAGCTCTCCCGCTGGGTTGCTGTGAGTGGAGACCACAGTCCCATCCACTACCACAGTGTCCCCCTCTTCCATTAGTGGAGAGCAGAGGTTTGGGGTACCCTGCTCTGTTGCCAGTGATTCAGCTGGGGGTAAAAGCTTTACCACCTCAGCTTGTTGCTGGAGAGGGGAGCCAACCGCCCCAGCTCCCTGGAACTCCACACCATCCTCTTCGGCTTTAGGGATGAAAATCTCCATATTTTCCACTGCCGATTCATCAGCCAGGAGTTCACAGTTGTCATCTGAACTTTCCTCATAATCCCAGGCCATCATAGTCATAGCCTTCTGTGGGGCTGTCATCTGCTGGCCACGGGCACTCTTGGGCTACATACCACCGGAGGGCTCTATAGCTCTCATCCAGCTGCATCTCTGCCTGGATCAGCCTGCTTAACTCCGCTATCCACTCCTGCTTCGGTTGTTTCCCCAACAACGGCATTCGTACGTCATACTGCGGCCAGTACCTTGCATAGATGGAGGGCAGGACCTTTCCTTGGTGTTGCTGCTCCTGAGCTAACGCTTCCTTCCAGAGTTGGCACCGAATAACATCCGACTATCCCAACAGGACCTCCTCTGATACTGGTCCTCTATGCTGTATCCGCATCTCTTGTAACCTCCTTTGGAATTCCTCTTCCATGGAGACTGGTATCTGCACCTCTCCTCTCTCTTCAGCTGCTGCAGCACTTCTTCGCTGTCGCAAGGTGGCATCCACAGCCGCTATAACCCGGTCTATGATCTCCGGCGGAGGATTAGGACCATATTGTGCCAGTCCATGTTTAACAGCCCGATCAAAAAATTCTTCCTCGGGTGTCCTGTCTGTTACGCTGGGCCTCTTAGCTCTATTCATTTCGACAAGTTCTGCGATAATGTCCCTTTTCTTACGGTTGCTGGCCGGTCTGCCCCGGCTTTCCAGTAAGTCCATGAGGGAAGAGAGCTTCATCCGTTCATACAGCGTCTCCATTGTCATGTGTCCTTGTAGCCGTCCTTCTGAAGATGGAATCATCCCACTGCTGTGCCACCAATGTAACGGATGACCACCGCTTACAACCTTCCATCCAACCACGACAAGCTTATCTGACACACTCCGACAATATTGCATACACGATCCATATCCTTTCCCAGAATAAACGAGACAGCGCTCCGTTCTTGCTTCCAAAGATATGACAATTTATTAGTATTTTCTCAGCTTCTTATATCCAGTACAGCATAATACAGTTAATCACAGGACAATGCAATCTCCACCCCCCTATTCACTCACTGAGGATAATTCTTTAATTGGTAGCTAGACATGACGGCACCGTATTATCAATAGGGTTCAATTAACCTTGAATAGTAACACAGACATCTGTTGAATAAGTTCTCTATACAGCTTTGTCACACAATGGCAGTGAGAGTGGGTGTCTTTACATTGAATAGCCAACACCTTAGGATATTTCAATAGCCTATTATACAAAAGGTATGACTCACTGTCTGACCTGGTCATGTCATCATGACTCCTTGTGATATCTCAGTCCTGCAATATGAAGTATTATTAATCTCCCATCTCATGTAATATGAATTATGATTCACTATTAGCCACCCTATACCCAAAAGGGCACAGGGTGGATTTCGACCCAAGAGTTTTTGGTGCTGCTGGCACAAGAGTATCTCTCATCCTTCCAACGTCTCTGGGTGTCACGGGCCATTCTGTTACATAGGGCTTCAATGGAAAGGGTAGGGCTTTAATGGAAGGGGTAGGGCTTTAATGGAAGGAATAGGGCTTCAATGGAAGGGATAGGGCTTCAATGGAAGGGGTAGGGCTTCAATGGAAGGGGTAGGGCTTCAATGGAAAGGGTAGGGCTTCAATGGAAGGGGTAGGGCTTCAATGGAAAGGGTAGGGCTTTAATGGAAGGGGTAGGGCTTTAATGGAAGGAATAGGGCTTCAATGGAAGGGATAGGGCTTCAATGGAAGGGATAGGGCTTCAATGGAAGGGGTAGGGCTTCAATGGAAAGGGTAGGGCTTCAATGGAAGGGGTAGGGCTTCAATAGAAGGAACGGGGCTTCAAAGGATGGGATAGGGCATGGGTCTTCAAACTACGGCCCTCCAGTTGTTCAGGAACTACAATTTCCATCATGCCTAGTCATGTCTGTGAATGTCAAAGTTTTACAATGCCTCATGGGATGTGTAGTTCTGCAACAGCTGGAGGGCCGTCGTTTGAGGATCCCTGGGATAGGGCTTCAATGGAAAGGGTAGGGTTTCAAGGGAAAGAGCATGGCTTAAAAGTAAGGGGAAGTGCCCTCACTACCCCGGATGATGGTATAGTAAACTCACATTTACCTCTATGCATTTTTACAACTCCGACTCCCCCTCCTCTATCAGTGTTTCTTTTTTTTCTCTTCTTCTTTTTATCTTTTATCTCTTTTCTTTATGAATTTCTTCCCTCATGAGGCTTCTTTCTCCTTTTGCCTCCTCAGATATGTAGAGGTTTTACTTCTTAGCAAAGTATGTTGTCAAGAAATACAAGAGAAGCAGGTCTAACGGAAGATAAAATGGGGACTATCCCAAATAATATTTTTTTTTATTTTTTTTGTGGATGTATTTAAAGGGGTTGTTAGGATTTTTTTCTGCCTGAATATCTTCCTTTCCCTTAGTGCAGTCCTCCTTCACTTACCTCATCCTTCCATTTTGCTTTTAAATGTCCTTATTTCTTCTGAGAAATCCTCACTTCCTGTTCTTCTGTCTGTAACTCCACACAGTAATGCAAGGCTTTCTCCCTGGTGTGGAGAGTAGTGCTCGACCCCTCCCTTGGACTACCTACTGGAGAGTCAGGACGCTCTCTATGTTGCAGATAGAGAAAGGAGCTGTGAGTTAGTGGGCGTCCTGACTCTCCCGTAGTCCAAGGGAGGGGGCGAGCACGACACTCCACACCAGGGAGAAAGCCCTGCATTACTGTGTGGAGTTACAGACAGAAGAACAGGATGTGAGGAGTTCTCAGAAGAAATAAGGACATTTAAAAGCAAAATGGAAGGATGAGGTAAGTGAAGGAGGACTGCACTAAGGGAAAGGAAGATAGGAGGACAGAAGCAAATATCCCCCTGAGACACCTACATTGTATGTGGAATAGTGACATCATTTCACCATGTGGTGGCGCAGTGCCAAGGCAGAGAAGCGGAAGGGGGGGTCTTTTGATGTTATGCTCTTCCTGTGACTCCAGATTTCCAGCTACGAGATGGAGATCGAGAAGCTGAAGGAGCATCTGATGGAGGAGATTCAGCAGTTGGAGGCCCAGAAGGAAGAAGCCATCAAAGAGGCTTCAGAATGCTCCGAGCAGCACATGGACACTCTACGCGATCAGCTGATAGGTTGGTGGTCACAGGAGGACCTGCCCCATCTCTAAGGGTGGTTGTCACAGGAGGACCTGCTCCATCTCTATGGGTTGTGGTCACAGGTGGACCTGCCCCATCTCTATAGCTGGTGGTCACAGGTGGACCTGCCCCATCTCTATGGGTGGTGGTCACAGGTGGACCTGCCCCATCTCTATAGCTGGTGGTCACAGGTGGACCTGCCCCATCTCTATAGCTGGTGGTCACAGGTGGACCTGCCCCATCTCTATGGGTGGTGGTCACAGGAGGACCTGCCCCATCTCTATGGGTGGTGGTCACAGGTGGACCTGCCCCATCTCTATAGCTGGTGGTCACAGGTGGACCTGCCCCATCTCTATAGCTGGTGGTCACAGGTGGACCTGCCCCATCTCTATAGCTGGTGGTCACAGGTGGACCTGCCCCATCTCTATAGCTGGTGGTCACAGGTGGACCTGCCCCATCTCTATGGGTGGTGGTCACAGGAGGACCTGCCCCATCTCTATGGGTGGTGGTCACAGGAGGACCTGCCCCATCTCTATGGGTGGTGGTCACAGGTGGACCTGCCCCATCTCTATAGCTGGTGGTCACAGGTGGACCTGTCCCATCTCTATAGCTGGTGGTCACAGGTGGACCTGCCCCATCTCTATAGCTGGTGGTCACAGGTGGACCTGCCCCATCTCTATAGGTGGTGGTCACAGGTGGACCTGCCCCATCTCTATAGGTGGTGGTCACAGGTGGACCTGCCCCATCTCTATGGGTGGTGGTCACAGGAGGACCTGCCCCATCTCTATGGGTGGTGGTCACAGGTGGACCTGCCCCATCTCTATAGGTGGTGGTCACAGGTGGACCTGCCCCATCTCTATGGGTGGTGGTCACAGGTGGACCTGCCCCATCTCTATGGGTGGTGGTCACAGGTGGACCTGCCCCATCTCTATAGCTGGTGGTCACAGGTGGACCTGCCCCATCTCTATAGCTGGTGGTCACAGGTGGACCTGCCCCATCTCTATGGGTGTTGGTCACAGGAGGACCTGCCCCATCTCTATGGGTGTTGGTCACAGGAGGACCTGCCCCATCTCTATGGGTGGTGGTCACAGGTGGACCTGCCCTATCTCTATGGGTGGTGGTCACAGGTGGACCTGCCCCATCTCTATAGCTGGTGGTCACAGGTGGACCTGCCCCATCTCTATAGGTGGTGGTCACAGGTGGACCTGCCCCATCTCTATAGGTGGTGGTCACAGGTGGACCTGCCCCATCTCTATGGGTGGTGGTCACAGGAGGACCTGCCCCATCTCTATGGGTGGTGGTCACAGGTGGACCTGCCCCATCTCTATAGGTGGTGGTCACAGGTGGACCTGCCCCATCTCTATGGGTGGTGGTCACAGGTGGACCTGCCCCATCTCTATGGGTGGTGGTCACAGGTGGACCTGCCCCATCTCTATAGCTGGTGGTCACAGGTGGACCTGCCCCATCTCTATAGCTGGTGGTCACAGGTGGACCTGCCCCATCTCTATGGGTGTTGGTCACAGGAGGACCTGCCCCATCTCTATGGGTGTTGGTCACAGGAGGACCTGCCCCATCTCTATGGGTGGTGGTCACAGGTGGACCTGCCCTATCTCTATGGGTGGTGGTCACAGGTGGACCTGCCGTCTCATTGGGAAATGGGGAACTTCATAAAAACAAAAAAGAAGAAGCATAGTCTATGTCTCATGGCCACCATGTATGTCACCTGACCAGCGGGTCTATGTTTTGTATGAGGTAACCTATTGGCAGAGCCTGAATAGAGGAGATGAACTGAAGCCATGTGGATGGTGCTTTAGGCAGGGCAAGCGTGACTTGGGGATTCTGTGGTCACATAATATTATAAGATGCCAGATTGCAGTAGATGTCACTTTAGATCTGTGCCTAAACCATAATATAGCAGCTCTTGAGTTCCCGGAGGACAAACTATTAGTCTATATGATCTGTAGGTGTGCAGAGTCGCCTGGTGTCGCTGCAGCCTGTCCTAAAGAACATGAAGACCAACTACAACAGCCTGAGGAGCCAAGTGAGGAACTTCTCCCAGTTCTATGAAGCCTCTATCCGGGAGGCACGGAGACAGGTGAGGGGCCCAGACACCAAGAGTTTGGAGTGGTAATGGGGCTCCGGCCTAGGAGACAGAAGAGGGTAGGGGGAGTCCAGTGTATGACAGAGTGAAGGGGAAAGGAAGTCATACAGGGGAAGTGGAACCCATAATCTGCCGTCATTGATGTGTCTTGTGTTCTATAGATATGTAACGCTGTGACAAACGTGTCAGAAGCCAACAAAGATCTCCTGCAGAAATATCAGCGGGAGGTGCAGCTACGCAAGAGATATCACAACCAGCTGGTGGAGCTAAAGGGTGAGTGTGCCATTATATCTCCACCAATAGCTCTCTACCATTATAACGCCACCAATATATCGCCACCAATATATCGCCACCAATATATCGCCACCAATATATCTCCACCATAATATCTCCACCAATAGATCTCCACCAATAGCTCTCTACCATTATATCTCCACCAATATACCTCTACTTATATATCTTCACTATTATATCGCCACCAATATATCTCCACCAATAGCTCTCTACCATTATAACGCCACCAATATATCTCCACCAATAGATCTCCACCAATAGCTCTCTACTATCATATCTCCACCAATATAGCTCCACAATATATCTCCACCATTATGGGCCAGATTCAGGTAGATGGGCGAATCTTTAATCTGGAGTAACGCTTCTCATTTACGTTACTCTGCCGAAATTTTAGGAGCAAGTGCTGTTATTCATGAAGCACTTGCTCCTAAAGTTGCGGCAGCGTATCGAAAATGAGCCGGCGGAATTCAAATTGGGCGGGTACGGGGCGTGTATTATTTAAACTAAGCGCGATCCCGCGGCGAACGTACTGCGCATGCGTCGACTGTCAATGCATCCCAGTGCGCATGCTCCAAATTCTGTCAGTGAACGTCAATGACATCAAATCCCCATTCATGGACGTTTTACGCAAGCGACGCAAAATTTTTTTTTCGACGCGATGACGACGGCTATACTTAACATATTCCACTAGGGGGCTGCTTTATCTTTACGCCGCGTATCGCTTACGGAAACGTCGGAAAGTCACTGCGTCGCGCCCAAATACGATCGTGAATTGCCGATTCCCGCTGATTAACATATTTTTTCGGCGTTAATCAGCGGGAACGCCCCCAGCGCCATTTTTAAATTGAAGTTGCGATGGCGAAATTCAATTACGCCGCTCGCATCGGAACTCCAACCCGGCGTTTCTTGTTTTCTGGTTACAGAAAACAAAAACGCCGGCTTAAAGTGACAGTTAGGCTGGAGTATCACTGATACACCAGCCTAACTCTACCTGAATCTGGCCCTATATCTCCACCATTATATCTCCACCAATAGATCTCCACCAATAGCTCTCTACTATCATATCTCTACCAATATAGCTCCACAATATATCTCCACCATTATATCTCCACCATTATATCTCCACCAATAGATCTCCACCAATAGCTCTCTACCATTATAACGCCACCAATAGATCTCCACCAATAGATCGCCACCAATATATCTCCACTATTATATCACCACCAATAGATCTCCACCAATAGATCTCCACCATTATATTGCCACCAATATATCTCGTATATATCGCCACCAATATATGTCCACCATTTTATCTCCAAATTGGTCAAATTGTACGAAGGTGTAATAATAAGATCTTCTGATTGTTGGGAGGACTGGGGCTGAGGAACATGTTATTATGGAAATTAAGGTAAACATATAGGCCCAGTTTCACATACATTGGCGCATATTTATGCCGTCGTAGCGTATCTCTTTTACACTACGCCGGCGCAGCGCGGAGAGGCAAGCATGGAATTCACAAACAAATGCTCCCAACTTTGCACCGGCGTAGCGTATATTTCGTAGGTGTAAGCCGGCGTAAGTGGAAGTGGGCTGGAAGTGGGCGTGATCCATGTTAATCAAGCGTGACCCCATGCAAATGATGGGCCGGGGCACCAGGCAAGTACTTAAAATGAACTGCGCATGCGTCGAGACGTGGACGTATGCCCATGCGCATGCGCACAACCACGTCGGAACAACTGCCTAAGATACGGCGGATCACTGTGGACGCCATGAACGTAACCTACGCCCAGCCAGACCCACGTCGGCCCATATTCACAGATGTGGATCCGGGCCATAATGTACGGTGGTGACTGAATGCCATCCTTTCTGCTTTATTGGTCAGGAAATATCCGGGTGCTGTGCCGAGTCCGGCCACACAAGGACCTCACTGACCAGACGTGTTCCGGAATCTCCTCCATCATCACCGATGTCAACGATGACACCAGACTGTCCATCACCTATAAAGGGAAGGAGAAAAACTTTGAGCTGGACAAAGTCTTCTTAACCGAAGTCACCCAAGAAGAGGTCAGCTGACTCCTTACTATTGATAAATAAGGACAAAGATGAGGATATACTGATATTGTACTGGAAATGATTGCTGGGTGCATAGGCGTGTACACAGGGTGTGCCAGGTGTGCCTAATCACCCCATGTGCATTAGCATTATCCAGGGGTAGCAGCAAATGGGTGGTTGAGGTGCATTATGTTGAAGGCTACTTTCAAATGTAGGAACACATTACACCTATACTTAGGGTGTAACGTAATATATGATCCCAATCAACTGTCTGCCACCATCAGAGCTTCCTCCCTGTGACAGCAGGTGGCGTTATTGTGTGTTTGAGCTTTGGGGTGCACACCTATGGCTGGGTGTATATTGGGGTTTCTGCTCTCCTGTTGCTGAATGTTACATATACATGGAGGATTCCATGGTGAAGGTTTTCATTAATGGCACAACTCTCTTTTTGTCACCAGGTGTTCATGGAGATCGAGCCTGTGGTCACCTCCTGCATCAATGGCTACAACGTCTGTATCTTCGCTTATGGACAGACTGGGTCCGGAAAAACATACACCATGGAGGTAAGTCTATCCATACCATTCCTAGGAGATGTGTCCTATTCATCCATCACATCTCACTTCCCAGGAAGGTAAGTGTCCTCTCCATCCATCTCATCCCTAGTAGGTGAGTGTCCAATCTATCCAGCTAATCCCAGAGAGCTAAATTCCCTCTCCATCAATCTCATCCCTAGTAGGTGAGTGTCCAATCCATCCAGCTAATCCAAGGGAGGTAAGTTCCCTCTCCATCAATCTCATCCCTAGTAGGTAAGTGTCCAATCCATTTATCTCATCCCAGAGAGATACAGGTAATTGTCCTCTCCATCTATCTCTCTATTTCAAGTAGGTGGGTGTCCTCTCATACCATCTCATTTCAGGTATTTCAGGTAGGTCAGTGTCCTCTCAATCCATCTCATCCCAGGGAGCAAAGTATCCTCTCTATCCATTTCATTACAGGGAGGTAAGTGTCTCCTACATTCATCTTATCCCTGGGAGGTAATTTTCCCATCCATCAATCTTATCCCATGAAGGTAAGTATCGCCTCCCGCCATCTAATCCAAGAGAGGTAAGTGTTATTAGTCCATTCCATGCTAGAGAGGTTAGGTGCACTTGTGATCTATCTCACCCAAGAGAGGTAAGTGTTCTCTCCACCCATCTCATTGCAGGGAGGTAAGTGTCCTCTACATCCATCTTATTCCTGAAAGGTAAGGGTCCAATTCATCCATCTCATTCCCAGGGATGGAATTTTCCCATCCGTCAATCTTATTCCATGGAGGTAAGTGTCTCCTCCATCAGAGGGATGTAAGTATCCCCACCATTCAGTTAATCCCAGAGAGTTAAGTGTTTCTATAGTCAATTACATCCTAAAAAGGTAAGTGCCCTCTCCATCCATCTAATTCCAGGGAGGAAAGTGTCCTCTCAGTTCATCTCACCCCACGGTGAGGGATGTCCCCTTCATCTCACCATTACAAAGTTAATACTGTCTTCAGGGTTAAAATGTTCTCCTCATGATCTTGTGTCCTCGTGTTTTTACTCCCCCGTCCCCAACAGATGGACTTCCATGACTCTGCTTGTTTCATAGACACAATACTGCCCATAGATGGAGTTTTTATCTGAATGGTCAGCCTGCTATACCCAATTTTACTAATCTGTGTGTCTGAGCAGGGACTCATTGAGGAGTCCAGATAGTGGAATGGGAGTCCAGACGATGTTCAGTTTTATTTACTTTCTACTTGTTAGGGGACAGCTGATAATCCCGGGATGAACCTTCAGTCCCTGCGGGCCCTTTACCAGGAGATGGAGGCACGGAAAGGCCTGTGGAGTTATGAAGTCACGATGAGTATGGTGGAGATCTACAATGAGGTCATCAGGTGAGTCAGGCCTGGTGGTTAGCAGTGAGCTCCTGTTCTGCAAAGTGTCCTGATTGTGGGAGGGTTCAGGGACTGTGTACATTTCCCATTGGCCTTCACCAAGTATAGAAGATACATTTGTGTTTGTAATTATAGTTGTATTTGAATCATTTAAATTTTTTTACAAAGATAAAGTGAAATCATGTGTGAGCGGGTGACGTGGGATACCCTCAGGCCCAGCTGGTGTCCTGTCTGGGACCCCCTTGTGGAAGTTTGGCCTTGGCTGTGTGCTGGTCCCAGGTTGCCAGTGTTAGGTTCACCCTACTCTAAAGTGTAGAGACTAATAACTCGCACTACTAGGAGAAGATGAATACAAGGGCATTCTCAGGGCAGCAGTAGACACAGGAACCCTGCTGTGAAGAGGGACTGAATACTCTGGAGCACACCCAAGCAGGCCAGGACCAGAACAGCAGGTCAGACCGGGCAACAAGATGGCAGACGCCAACACAGGAGCATACTGGGTGAAGGACAGACTGGACCTGACACCAGCACAGTGTACCTCACTGGAACCCAGCTGAGCATGCAAGTCAGACCAAAGAAGAAACAGGCAGGACATACGATCACAAGGGAGGAGCTTGGGAGGCAGATATATCCATGCCGATCCTTTAAATAGGTGAGGTGACACTAAGACGTCATCACAGGAGGGAGAGAGAAACCTGGCAGTGTGGGAACGAGAAAGGTGAGTGACAAATCCAAATGTTTGGATCACTGAAACATTTCAATGGCGTGACAATGTCACTAATGATTAACAATCCAAGGTAGCAATCTCTAAGGCGGCGTACACACGACCGAGGTTCTCGCTAGAAACCAGCGAGAACCTCGCTGGGAACTGCATTCCAGCGAGAACCTCGGCCGTGTGTACGCTCCTGGCTCGCCCCGCCCGTCGGGAATCCCGTCGAGCGAATAGAGAGCAGGCTCTCTATTTGCTCGACGGCCCGCCTGGATGAATGGCTGGTTGCCATTCCCAATGGGTGGGTCGCCGATTTCGACGGCCGGACGAGAGCCTCGACGGGCGGAACGATTTGTTCCGCCCGTCGAGGTTCTCGTACGTGTGTACGCCGCCTGATAGGTTGGCGAAGGTCAGTGAACCTTTATGTCTATTCCACACCCGGATAATGATCTCCACACTTCACAGATATGTTGGAGAAGGTTAGGCGGCATACACACGTATGAGAACCTCGACGGGCGGAACACATCGTTCCGCCCGTCGAGGCTCTTGGCCGGCCGTCGAAATCGGCGACCCGCCCGTTGGGAATGGCAACCAGCCATTCATCCAGGCAGGCCGTCGAGCAAATAGAGAGCCTGCTCTCTATTCGCTCGACGGGATTCCCGACGGGCGGGGCGAGCCAGGAGCGTACACACGGCCGAGGTTCTCGCTGGAATGCAGATTCCAGCGAGGTTCGCGCTGGTTTCTAGCGAGAACCTCGGTCGCGTGTACGCCGCCTTAGTGAACTTTCATTCCATTGCACCCCCTGGATAACAATCTTCAGACTCCACAGGAATCATTCCACCCCCACATAACGACCTGGATAATGATCTCCCGATTCCATAGATAGGTCGGGGAGGTTGGAGAACCTTCATTCCATCCCCTGAATAATGATCTTCAGACTCCATGGATAGGTCGGGGGAGGTTGGAGAACCTTCATTCCATCCCCTGTATAATGATCTCCGGACTCTATGGATAGGTCGGGGGAGGTTTGAGAACCTTCATTCCATCCCCTGGATAATGATCTCCGGACTCCATGGATAGGTCGGGGGAGGTTGGAGAACCTTCATTCCATCCCCTGGATAATGATCTCCAGACTCCATAGATAGGTCGGGGAGGTTGGAGAACCTTCATTCCATCCCCTGGATAATGATCTCCAGACTCCATAGATAGGTCGGGGAGGTTGGAGAACCTTCATTCCATCCCCTGGATAATGATCTCTGGACTCCATGGATAGGTCGGGGGAGGTTGGAGAACCTTCATTCCATCCCCTGGATAATGATCTCCGGACTCCATGGATAGGTCGGGGGAGGTTGGAGAACCTTCATTCCATCCCCTGGATAATGATCTCCGGACTCCATGGATAGGTCGGGGGAGGTTGGAGAACCTTCATTCCATCCCCTGGATAATGATCTCCTGATTCCATGGATAGGTCAGGGGAGGTTGGAGAACCTTCATTCCATCCTCTGGATAATGATCTCCCGATTCCATGGATAGGTCGGGGGAGGTTGGAGAACCTTCATTCCATCCCCTGGATAATGATCTCCCATTCCATGGATAGGTCGGGGGAGGTTGGAGAACCTTCATTCCATCCCCTGTATTATGATCTCCGGACTCCATGGATAGGTCAGGGGAGGTTGGAGAACCTTCATTCCATCCCCTGGATAATGATCTCCGGACTCCATGGATAGGTCGGGGGAGGTTGGAGAACCTTCATTCCATCCCCTGTATAATGATCTCCGAACTCCCTGGATAGATCGGGGAGGTTGGAGAACCTTCATTCCATCCCCTGGATAATGATCTCCGGACTCCATGGATAGATCGGGGGAGGTTGGAGAACCTTCATTCCATCCCCTGGATAATGATCTCCGAACTCCATGGATAGGTCGGGGGAGGTTGTAGAACCTTCATTCCATCCCCTGGATAATGATCTCCCATTCCATGGATAGGTCGGGGGAGGTTGGAGAACCTTCATTCCATCCCCTGTATTATGATCTCCCAACTCCATGGATAGGTCAGGGGAGGTTGAAGAACCTTCATTCCATCCCCTGGATAATGATCTCCGGACTCCATGGATAGGTCGGGGGAGGTTGGAGAACCTTCATTCCATCCCCTGTATAATGATCTCCGAACTCCCTGGATAGATCGGGGAGGTTGGAGAACCTTCATTCCATCCCCTGGATAATGATCTCCCGATTCCATGGATAGATCGGGGGAGGTTGGAGAACCTTCATTCCATCCCCTGGATAATGATCTCCGGACTCCATGGATAGATCGAGGGAGGTTGGAGAACCTTCATTCCATCCCCTGGATAATGCTCTCCAGACTCCATGGATAGGTCGGGGGAGGATGGAGAACCTTCATTCCATCCCCTGGATAATGATCTCCCGATTCCATGGATAGGTTGAGGGAGGTTGGAGAACCTTCATTCCATCCCCTGGATAATTAACTCCCATTCCATGGATAGGTCGGGGGAGGTTGGAGAACCTTCATTCCATCCACTGTATTATGATCTCCCAACTCCATGGGTAGGTCAGGGGAGGTTGGAGAACCTTCATTCCATCCCCTGGATAATGCTCTCCAGACTCCATGGATAGGTCGGGGGAGGTTGGAGAACCTTCATTCCATCCCCTGGATAATCATATCTCCGGACTCTATGGATAGGTCGGGGGAGGTTAGAGAACCTTCATTCCATCCCCTGGATAATGCTCTCCGGACTCCATGGATAGGTCGGGGGAGGTTGGAGAACCTTCATTCCATCCCCTGGATAATGCTCTCCGGACTCCATGGATAGGTCGGGGGAGGTTGGAGAACCTTCATTCCATCCCCTGGATAATCATATCTCCGGACTCTATGGATAGGTCGGGGGAGGTTGGAGAACCTTCATTCCATCCCCTGTATAATGATCTCCGGACTCCATGGATAGGTCAGGGGAGGTTGGAGAACCTTCATTCCATCCCCTGGATAATGATCTCCAGACTCCATGGATAGGTCGGGGGAGGTTGGAGAACCTTCATTCCATCCCCTGTATAATGCTCTCCGGACTCTATGGATAGGTCGGGGGAGGTTGGAGAACCTTCATTCCATCCCCTGTATAATGATCTCCGGACTCCATGGATAGGTCAGGGGAGGTTGGAGAACCTTCATTCCATCCCCTGGATAATGATCTCCAGACTCCATGGATAGGTCGGGGGAGGTTGGAGAACCTTCATTCCATCCCCTGGATAATGATCTTCCGATTCCATGGATAGATCGGGGGAGGTTGGAGAACCTTTATTCCATCCCCTGGATAATGATCTCCGAACTCCATGGATAGGTCGGGGGAGGTTGGAGAACCTTCATTCCATCCCCTGGATAATGATCTCCTAATTCCATGGATAGGTCGAGGGAGGTTGGAGAACCTTCATTCCATCCCCTGGATAATGATCTCCCGATTCCATGGATAGGTCGGGGGAGGTTGGAGAACCTTCATTCCATCCCCTGGATAATGATCTCCCATTCCATGGATAGGTCGGGGGAGGTTGGAGAACCTTCATTCCATCCCCTGTATTATGATCTCCCAACTCCATGGATAGGTCAGGGGAGGTTGGAGAACCTTCATTCCATCCCCTGGATAATGATCTCCGGACTCCATGGATAGGTCGGGGGAGGTTGGAGAACCTTCATTCCATCCCCTGGATAATGATCTCCCGATTCCATGGATAGATCGGGGGAGGATGGAGAACCTTCATTCCATCCCCTGGATAATGATCTCCGGACTTCATGGATAGATCGGGGGAGGTTGGAGAACCTTCATTCCATCCCCTGGATAATGATCTCCGGACTCCATGGATAGGTCGGGGGAGGTTGGAGAACCTTCATTCCATCCCCTGGATAATGATCTCCCGATTCCATGGATAGATCGGGGGAGGTTGGAGAACCTTCATTTCATCCCCTGGATAATGATCTCCGGACTCCATGGATAGATCGGGGGAGGTTGGAGAAGCTTCATTCCATCCCCTGGATAATGATCTCCGAACTCCATGGAATCGGTCGGGGGAGGTTGGAGAACCTTCATTCCATCCCCTGGATAATGATCTCCCATTCCATGGAATAGGTCAGGGGAGGTTGGAGAACCTTCATTCCATCCCCTGGATAATGATCTTCCGATTCCATGGATAGGTCGGGGAAGGTTGGAGAACCTTCATTCCATCCCCTGGATAATCATATCTCCGGACTCTATGGATAGGTCGGGGGAGGTTGGAGAACCTTCATTCCATCCCCTAGATAATGATCTCCGGACTCCATGGATAGGTCAGGGGAGGTTGGAGAACCTTCATTCCATCCCCTGGATAATGATCTCCGGACTCCATGGATAGATCGGGGGAGGTTGGAGAAGCTTCATTCCATCCCCTGGATAATGATCTCCCATTCCATGGATAGATCAGGGGAGGTTGGAGAACCTTCATTCCATCCCCTGGATAATGATCTCCGGACTCCATGGATAGGTCGGGGGAGGTTGGAGAACCTTCATTCCATCCCCTGGATAATGATCTCCGGACTCCATGGATAGGTCGGGGGAGGTTGGAGAAGCTTCATTCCATCCCCTGGATAATGATCTCCCATTCCATGGAATAGGTCGGGGGAGGTTGTAGAACCTTCATTCCATCCCCTGGATAATGATCTCCGGACTCCATGGATAGGTCGGGGGAGGTTGTAGAACCTTCATTCCATCCCCTGGATAATGATCTCCGGACTCCATGGATAGATCGGGGGAGGTTGTAGAACCTTCATTCCATCCCCTGGATAATGATCTCCGGACTCCATGGATAGATCGGGGGAGGTTGGAGAACCTTCATTCCATCCCCTGGATAATGATCTCGGGACTCCATAGATAGGTCGGGGGAGGTTGTAGAACTTTCATTCCATCCCTGGATAATGATCTCCGGACTCCATGGATAGGTCGGGGGAGGTTGTAGAACCTTCATTCCATCCCCTGGATAATGATCTCCGGACTCCATGGATAGATCGGGGGAGGTTGGAGAACCTTCATTCCATCCCCTGGATAATGATCTCCGGACTCTATGGATAGATCGGGGGAGGTTGGAGAACCTTCATTCCATCCCCTGGATAATGATCTCCGGACTCCATGGATAGATCGGGGGAGGTTGGAGAACCTTCATTCCATCCCCTGGATAATGATCTCCGGACTCCATGGATAGATCGGGGGAGGTTGGAGAAGCTTCATTCCATCCCCTGGATAATGATCTCCAGACTCCATGGATAGATCGGGGGAGGTTGGAGAACCTTCATTCCATCCCCTGGATAATGATCTCCGGACTCCATGGATAGATCGGGGGAGGTTGGAGAAGCTTCATTCCATCCCCTGGATAATGATCTCCAGACTCCATGGATAGATCGGGGGAGGTTGGAGAACCTTCATTCCATCCCCTGGATAATGATCTCCGGACTCCATGGATAGATCGGGGGAGGTTGGAGAAGCTTCATTCCATCCCCTGGATAATGATCTCCGGACTCCATGGATAGATCGGGGGAGGTTGGAGAAGCTTCATTCCATCCCCTGGATAATGATCTCTGGACTCTGGGAAAGGCTGGTGAACCTCTATGTCCCCCCAGGTAAAGATCTCTGGACGTCACTTTATGATGTCACATCACATTATGTATATTTCCTGTTATTGCTCGCACACACAGACTGCAGGCATTACTTCTAATAACAGTCTGTCAATGTTTTCTTCTACAGAGACCTTCTCTCCAGGGACCCTCAGGACAAGCTGGACATTAAGCTCAACCCAGATGGCAGCGGTCAGCTTCACGTGCCAGGCCTGACCAGTATGGAGGTCAAGAGTTTCCGCCACATTAAAAAGGTATAAAAAATGTAAAAGACCCCCGTCAGTCTGTTCCATCCTCTGCTCTCCGAGACAGTAGTCAGCCATGTCTCAGTGTTACTATAACCCCCCCAGAGCTCAAACACAAGATGGCAGCTCCTGTAAATTATTCACATATATATATATTTATATCTACACAATGTCAACATATATAACATGCTAAAGTGCTCAGTGCTAATATGGTGCAAAATAAAGTGCAATCCATAAAAGTCTATCAGGTGTGGAATGCTGGGCTGGTGACAAGTTGGAAATATTCCCCTTCTGGGTCCCCACTCACCAGATGGAAATGGTAAATACGCCTGTATTGTGCATAAAAAAAAAACAGTTTCATGCTTTAAAAGGGTTGTAAAGGTAAATGGGGTTGTAAAGGTAAATGTACCGCCTCCCCCCCCCCCCCGAGCCCCCGTTTTACTTACCTGACCCCTCGAAAGTCCCACGCGCGTCCATGTGATCCTCTTTGGGTCCCAGCCTGGCTGTTGATTGGCTAGGCTGGGCGGATTGATAGCAGCGCAGCCATTGGCTGGAGCTGCTGTCAATCACAGCGGATGGCGTGGCGTGACGGCGGGCGGGGTCGAGTGATACAGTCGGTGCTATGGCCGCCGCTGTATCATGGGAGCGCGCTCGCAAAAGCTTTCCACCATGCAAGCCCGCATGAAGGTGCAAAGCTTTTGTGAGGCGGAGCCGAGACAGCCGCCGAGGGACCCCAGAAGACCGTGTTCGGGGACACTCTGTGCAAAACGAACTGCACAGTGGAGGGAAGTTTAACATGTTTGTTATTTAAAAAAATAATAATTTTTGCATTTAGTGACCCTTTAAAAGAAAAACAAAACAGTAAAGTTAGCCCAATTTATTTGCAAAATGTGAAAGATGAAGTTACATCAAGTAAAAAGATATCTAACACGTCACACTTCAAAATTGCACACGCTCGTGGAATGACGCCAAACTTCGGTGCTTAAAAATCCCCACAGGCGACGCTTGAATTTTTTTTACTGGTTAAATGTTTTGAGTTACAGATGAGGTCTAGGGCTAGAATTATTGCTCTCACTCTAACGTTCGTGGCGATACCTCGCATGTGTGGTCTGAACACCGTTTACATATGTGGGTGGGACTTACGTATGCGTTTGCTTCTGCGTGCAAGCCCACGGGGACAGGGGCGCTTTAAAAAAATAAAATGTATTGTTAATTTACTTAATTTTTTATTTTTTATTTTTTTACACTTTAAAAATAAAATAAAACATGTGAATGAATGAATGAATGAAAAACTTATATAGCGCGACACATGCGAACTGAATCGCCTCTGGGCGCTTTTTGTATCAGTCTCTCTTGACATCAAAAGAGCAGAGTTTTAATCTGTCTTCTGAAGGTCAGGTGGTTTTCCTCCAACCGAATGCTGGTTGGTAAAGCGTTCCATAGTCTGGGACCCTGGAAAGCAAACCTTCTTTCTCCTTTGGACTTGTATCTGGCTTTGGGTATCTTGACCAGATTTTGGTCGTTGGATCGCAGAATGCGATTGGAATTGTGGGCTTCTATCTTTTCGCATAGATATTGCGGAGCCTTCCCATGGATGCACTTATGTGTCAGACAGAGAGCTTTAAAAGTAATTCTGTCTTTTACTGGCAACCAGTGAAGGGATCTCAGTGAAGGTGAGATTGATTCCCAGGGTTTTTTCCCAGTCACCAGTCTGGCGGCCGTATTTTGAACGACTTGCAGACGAGTGATTTGGTACTTTGGGAGTCCGAGGTAAAGGGCATTTGCATAGTCCAGTCTGGAGTTTACAATTGTTCCCACCACGACCGCTATGTCTTCTTTGGGTATAAAAGGAGTAAGTCTGCATAGTAGGCGCAGCAGATGGTGAGATCCGCTGACTACTGACCCTATTTGTGCTCCATTGTCATCTAGGTGTCAAAGATGACCCCGAGACTTTTGACTTTGGAGCTAGGGGAGATGATTTGGCCCAGAATGGGCGGGGGTGTCCAGGTTGTTGCCAGTTGACTCTTGCGACTGGCATGAAACAGGAGAAGTTCTGTTTTGGAACTGTTGAGTTTAGGATAACTCTTAGTCATCCACTTTTCTATTGAAGAGAGACAATTCTCTAAACTGAGATGATGATCCTTTCTATTGCAGATGCGAAAATATAGTTGTGTGTCGTCTGCATATGAGTGATTTCAAGTGGACGAAGATAGATGTTGAAGAGCACCGGTGACAGGGGGGATCCTTGAGGGACTCCGCATGACACCGTGCGTTTTCCAGAAGTGAAAGGTCCCAATTTCACTGTTTGTGATCGGTTTTCCAAAAAGGAGGAAAACCATGGTAAATCACCCTCTGTGACTCCGGCTACCTCAGCCAGCCGAGTCAGTTAAAGTTTGTGGTCTACTGTGTCAAAGGCTGCGCTTAGGTCCAGCAGAACCAGAAGACAAGATTCTCCTTCATCTGCGGCCTCGAGAGCGTCGTCCCATATTTTGAGCAATGCAGTTTCTGTCCCGTGTCCGGGGCGGAAGCCCGATTGGTATGGATCAAGTAGATTATGGGTATCTAGATGCTGTTGCAGCTGTTGTACCACTACTTTCTCCATTACCTTGGAGAAGACGTTTAGCATTGTTATGGGCCGGCGGTGAGTTGTGTCCTTGGGGTCCAGGGTGGGTTTCTTCAAGATGGGCTGGATTGTGCCCTCTTTCAGCAGGGAGGGCACTAAGTGATCACTTTTCTTCCTATTACAATAAATGTAAACATCCCCTGTAATAAGAATATGACATGACAGGTCCTCTTTACAGTGATATATGGAGGGGAGGGAGGGAGGAGTCAATAAGACGTCGCATCTCACCTATAGGCTGGGAAGCCTGAAATAAAAAAATAAAAAACGATCACTGCTTCCCTTTTTTTTTTATTCAGTGGCCGGGCGTGACGATCATAGAGACTCCGGCGACCACTTGGTCTTCCGGAAATCTCTGTTTTCAGCATCCAGGGCCGACAGATCCGTTCTCAGACTCACCGATCGTAGCCAGGGCGGGGGGGGGGGCTAATGTGAATTGAGAAGCGGGGGGCTGCTGCCAATTGAGAAGTGGGGGGGTGCCGCCGCTAATTGAGAGGTGGGGGCCATGAATTGAGAATTGATTTAAAAAAAGGGGGGGGGGGTGCCATCCTGGGGACTTCTGGGCCCTTTAATAAAAAAAATAAAAAAAGTTACAATAAAAACATTGGCCCGGATTTACGTAGCACTTACGCCGACGTATCTCGATATACGCCGCGTAAGTGTCAAGATGCGCCGTCGTATCTATGCGCCGTACTCCCATAACTAAGATACCCCTAAAATCCGGCTTCAGTTCACCGACGTAACTTGCCTACGCCGGCGTGAATAGCATGCTTGCCTCTCAATGTTGCGCCGGCGTAGCGCAAAGACGATGCGCATAAACATACGCCGATCTACGTTAACCACTTCCCGACCGCCGCATGTAGATATACGTCCACAGAAGGGAACGTTAAGGCAGATTAACGTATATATATGTCCCTGCCTTTGCGCGGGTCGGGGGTCTGATCGGGACCCCCCCCCCCGCTACATGCGGCGGTCGGAAACCCGCAGGGAGAGATCCGCGATGAGGGCGCGGCTATTCCTTTCTAGTATGTAATCACGGCTTCCCCGTGCTTCACTGTGGCGGCGTCATCGATCGAGTGATCCCTGTTATAGGGAGACTCGATCGATGACGTCAGACCTACAGCCACACCCCCCTACAGTTGTAAACACACACAGGGAACACACGAATCCTACAGCGCCCCCTTGTGGTTAACTCCCAAACTGCAACTGTCATTTTAACAACAATGCAATTTAAATGCATTTTTTGCTGTGACAATGGTCCCAAAAAATGTGTCAAAATTGTCCGAAGTGTCCGCCATAATGTCGCAGTCACGAAAAAAAAAACGCTGATCGGCGCCATTAGTAGTAAAAAAAATAAAAATAAAAATAAAAATGCAATAAAACGATCCCCTATTTTGTAAACGCTATAAATTTTACGCAAACCAATCGATAAACGCTTATTGCGATTTATTTTTACGAAAACTAGGTAGAAGAATACGTATCGGACCAAACTGAGGGAAAAAAAATTATATATGTTTTTGGGGGATATTTATTAGAGCAAAAAGTAAAATATTTTTTTTTAAATTGTCGCTCTATTTATGTATATAGCGCAACAAATAAAAACCGCCGAGGTGATCAAATACCACCAAAAGAAATCTCTATTTGTGGGGAAAAAAGGACGGCAATTTTGTTTGGAAGCCACGTCGCACGACCGCGCAATTGTCTGTTAAAGCGACGCAGTGCCGAATTGTAAAAACGCCTTTGGGGATTTAGTAGCATATTGGTCTGGGGCTTAAGTGGTTAAAGGGTCCATCCTGCCCCTGGGGACCTCCGGGCCCCTTAATAAAAACAAAAGAATAAAAAAAAAAAAATTATATAAAAAATAATTATGCATATAAGAAAAAAAAGGGGGGGGGGTTATCATCCAGGCCCCTGGGGACCTTTGGGCCCCTTACAGGTGTACTGCCTGCACCCCCCTGATGGCGGCCCTGATCGTAGCGGTAAGTCGGGAGAAGCACCGGAGGGTGGCAGAAGGTGGGGGACGGCCCCTTCCTCTGCCTTTAAGAACGATCAAGATGCGGAACAGCCACTATGATTGTTCTTGTGGTGTAGGGAACCCCTAGCTGAAAATGGCAATATCTGAATAATGCCTGTAGCTCCTCCCATCATTCAGCCCCACAAATCCCAGGACGTCATATGACGTCCTCTGAGCACCAAGTGGTTAAACAAATGGAGGAAAGAGGGCTTAATATCGTGTAATACTGCAAAAAAAATTTTTAAAAGGTTTAAAATCTTTACACTTACATCCAAATTGTTACAATGTGCAGAAATTGTAGCGTTTCGCCCCTCTCACTGGGCGTCATAAGATGATGCCCAGTGGGAGGGGCGAAACGCGTCAAGCTACGGAGTCTCTGTGAAAGCTGTTTGTATGCCAAGGTGGCAATCACTGCATGTTTTTAAAGATTTGGATGTAAGTGTAATGATTTTAAACCTTTTAAAATAAAATTTTCAGTATTACACTTGTAGCCCCTCTTTCGTCCTCCATTTGTTTAACCCTTTCATGACTGAGCCTATTTCTGACATTTGGTGTTGACAAGTTAAAATCCGTATTTTTTGCTAGAAAATTACTTAGAACCCCCAAACATTATATATATATATATTTTTTTAGCAGAGAATCTAGAGAATAAAATGGCGATTGTTGCAATATTTTATGTCACACGGTATTTGTGCAGCGGTTGTTTTAATCGCAACTTTTTGGGAAAAATGTACTTTCATGAATAAAAAAAAAAATGAAAAGGTAAAACTGGCCCAATTTGTTTGTATAATAATAATAATAATAATACAGGCGTATTTACCATTTCCATCCGGTGAGTGGGGACCCAGGAGGGGAATATTCCCAACTTGTCACCAGCCCAGCATTCCACACCTGATGGACTTTTATGGATTGCACTTTATTTTGCACCATATTAGCACTGAGCACTTTAGTACAGGGCTTGACAAAATCCCGGCGTCCGGTCGCAATTGCGACAAGAAATTGTGACCTAGCGCCCGGGGAAGCTTAGGCGCACTTTTTAGGGGAAAAAATACACTTTTTTAAATAAAAAAATAAGACGCCAGTAAAGTCAGCCCAATTTTTTTTTATATTGTGAAAGATAATGTTACGGCGAGTAAATTGATACCCAACATGTCACGCTTCAAAATTGCGTCCGCTCGTGGAATGGCGACAAACTTTTACCTTTTGAAATCTCCATAGGCGACGTTTAAAAAATTCTACAGGTTGCACGTTTTGAGTTACAGAGGAGATTTAGCGCTAGAATTATTGCTCTCGCTCCAACGATCGCGGCGATATCTCACATTGGCGGGACGGGGGCGTTTTCTGGCTCCTAACTTGTTTAGCTGGCTCCTAGATTCCAAGCACATTTGTCACACCCTGCCTTAGTATGTTATATATGTTGACATTGTGTAGATATATATATATATATATATGTGTATATGTGCGTGTATTATACATATATATCACTTCACAATGTCTTATGTGTAGAGAGGCGCGACGTGCGGCTTGCCGTCTAGTGTCTCTGTCTCAGCTCTACGTGTTCGGCTATTTTCGGAGGTTCAGTTCAGGTCCGTACTGCGCAAGCTCCGCGCTGCGCCTGCACAGTACAGGGGGGGGTCCTTATCTGCCGAGGGAATTTTTTTTGTCGGGACACCAGAAAACTTTTTCGGCAGGACACACGGTCAGCGTCAGACAGTCAATAGCTCAGGGCGGGCGCTACCTATTTACCATCACGTGTATGGAGAAGGACATGAGGGGGAGGCGGGGGCCCTACGCAGCATGTAGGGGGATCGGCCCTGGGAACGGCACACACAGAGCGCGCCGTGACTCAGTGGACGGGAAGCGCATGCGCTGGAGAAATGATCAAAGAAAAAAGTAAGGAGACTTTAACAGGCAGGGGCCCCCTATTGGAGCCCAGTTAAGCCCAATGGTAAGTCCGGCCCCGCTGAGTTTAAATAATTTTTTCACTTTTTTGGGGTACTTACCTTACACTACAGCAGCAGCCCTATTATTCTTCTTTATATGTATTACCATACAAGATGGCAGCTGCCAGGGGACTAACACATGACTACTTCCTCAGCTCTTGGCCATGGGGAGGCGCAACCGAGCCACGTTCTGCACCAACATGAATGAGCACAGTTCTCGCTCCCACGCCCTACTGACCATCACCATCAACGGCAGAGAATTCAGCTCTGGGGCCATTACTACAGGTATGTAACGCACCCCGCTGAGTCTGAGGACAGGTAATACACGCTATTAGCCAGATTCAGAAAGACTTGCGCCGACGTATCTCGAGATGCGCTGCGTAAGTGTAAATATGATCCGTCGTAACTATGCGCCGTACCCACAAAACGAGATATGCCTGAAAATAGGCTTCCTCTGACCGACGTAACTTTTCTACTCCGGCGTATCGTAGGCGTATTTTTACGCTGGACGCAAATATGCAAATGAGGGAGGTATGGCGATTCACGCATGTACGTGCCCCTGGCGCAGGCTACGTGCGGTGCGTGTAAGTCGTACATCCGGCCTAAAGTTATTCCATCAAAAAGCAGGTTTATCTTTGCACCAGACGTGCACAGGTCAGCTGGAGAGCAGCTACAGCAGCACCGTTACGGACGAGCTGAGGAACCACACATGCAGGACAACACATCTGTCTGCCAACATGCCAGGGGCAGCCGTGGTCCTAGTACTACTAATGTGTCCACCGGCACGTAGGAGGAGGGCACGGGAGAGCATATACCGAATGTGCATGGACGTCTTTGGCATGGGTGATTTGGAGGTGTATCGCATCTTCAGATTCAGCCCTGATGCCATCCTGGAATTAGCCACACCCTGCAGGATGACATCACCAGCAAGACACAACGCTCACAAGCAGTGCAGCCACTGGTGAAGGTACTGACAACACTTCATTTCATTGCCAGTGAATCGTTCCAGCGTACAAGTGGAGTTGTGGCTGGGCTGTCACAATCCACCATGAGCAGATGTGTGCACCAGGTTGTCCCCGCAATCCTCACACGCATGTCCCACCACATCATCAAACCCACCCATGAGCATCTGCGGCAGAAGGCAATGCGGGATTTCTACCGAATTGCCGGATTCCCACGCATCGTGGGGGCCATTGATTGCAGACATGTGGCACTACAGCCCCCCGTGCCACAGAGCACATATACCGCAATCGTAAGAACTGGCATTCCATCAACGTGCAGGTGATAGCCGATGCCCAATGCCTCAGGCGGCGTACAGACGATCGGACATATCCGATGAAAACGGTCCGCGGACCATTTCCATCGGATATGTCCGATCGGGAGTTTGATCCGATGGCGTGTACACACCATCGGATCAAATTCCCCGCTGCCGGACGGCGCGGTGACGCGGCGGTGACGTCGACGCCGCCGCGTCACCGCCACGTCACCGCACCAGGAAGTAAAACACTTCCGCGCATGCGCCGAATCCATTCGGCAGCGGCGCGGCGGCGGTGGGGGCCGACATGTCTGCTGGTAAGTGTACTAACCAGCAGACATGTCGGGCGGACAGATTCCACCGGATAGATTTCAAAGCTTGCTTTGAAATCTGTCGGGTGGAGAAATCTGTCCGCTAGCCCATACACACGAGCGGAGATGTCTGCTGAAACGGTCCATCGGACCGTTTTCAGCGGACATATCCCCTCGTGTGTACGCCGCCTCATATGGCACGTCCGTGCCAAACACCCCGGGGGCCAGGCACGACAATTTAGGGGTGTGTCTATGGGAAGGCGGTCCACAAGGTTTAGGGGTGTGTCTATGGGAAGGCGGTCCACAAGGTTTAGGGGTGTGTCTATGGGAAGGCGGTCCACAAGGTTTAGGGGTGTGTCTATGGGAAGGCGGTCCACAAGGTTTAGGGGCGTGTCTATGGGAAGGCGGTCCACAAGGTTTAGGGGCGTGTCTATGGGAAAGCGGTCCACAAGGTTTAGGGGCGTGTCTATGGGAAGGCCATCAACAAGGTTTAGTGCGTGTCTATGGGAAGGCGGTCCACAAGGTTTAGGGACATGTCTATGGGAATGCTGTGGGGGTGTTTTTCAGGGGTTGGGTTGGCCCCTTAGTTCCAGTGAAGGGAACTCTTAAGGCATCAGCATACCAAGGCATTTTGGACAATTTCATGCTCCCAACTTTGTGGGAGGAGGCGTCCCAATACTTTTGGTAATGTATTGTAAGTGCGCAATAGTCCAAGGACAAGTACTACGGATAAGTGTTATTTCTCACCACGTCCAGACAGGTACTACGCAATACTGCTCACCTCAAGTCTGGGGATAGGTACTATACTGTAGGTATGTAATACTCCTCACTGAGTCTGGGGACAGGTACTATAGGTATGTAATACTCCTCACTGAGTCTGGGGACAGGTACTATAGGTATGTAATACTCCTCACTGAGTCTGGGGACAGGTACTATAGGTATGCAATACTCCTCACTGTGTCTGGGGACAGGTACTATAGGTATGTAATACTCCTCACTGAGTGTGGGGACAGGTACTATAGGTATGTAATACTCCTCCCTTAGTCTGGGGACAGGTACTATAGGTATGTAATACTCCTCCCTCAGTCTGGGGACAGGTACTATAGGTATGTAATACTCCTCCCTGAGTCTGGGGACAGGTACTATAGGTATGTAATACTCCTCCCTTAGTCTGGGGACAGGTACTATAGGTATGTAATACTCCTCCCTGAGTTTGGGGACAGGTACTATAGGTATGTAATACGCCTCCCTTAGTCTGTGGACAGGTACTATAGGTATGTAATACTCCTCCCTGAGTCTGGGGACAGGTACTATAGGTATGTAATACTCCTCCCTGAGTCTGGGGACAGGTACTATAGGTATGTAATACTCCTCCCCTAGTCTGGGGACAGGTACTATAGGTATGTAATACTCCTCCCTTAGTCTGTGGACAGGTACTATAGGTATGTAATACTCCTCCCTGAGTCTGGGGACAGGTACTATAGGTATGTAATACTCCTCCCTTAGTCTGGGCACAGGTACTTCAGTTCTGTAAGATCAGCTAATACTGAGGTTGAGGACTGCACTCCAGGAACCTAATACTTGTGTGACTAACCCAGGACTATGTCCGCCGTCAATGCTTCCTCTGTCCAGAACCAGCACCGTCCAAGATTCTTTACCCCCCCCCCCCCCCAGTCTCCAGCCGCAACACAGTGCAGAGGGGCAAACAACAAACTGATTTATTATCACACATGGACACAACAGAAAAAATAACTCAGAGACACCTCCCCCACCCTTGGAAAACAGGGCGGGTCAAACTGTCCAATGGCAATGGACACACATGTCAGGTGGGTTCAAACTTCTCATCAGTAAACAGTCTTATCAGCAGGGGGGCTGCTGGAGGAATCCCCCCTCCCTCTTTCCTCACAGCAAACACACTTATACATCCCATAATAGTTGAGGCAGGCACCATAATAGACAATAGAATACAGTCACACCCCAAACCATCCCAGCAAAGAGTCCACAACACACAATATATACAATATTGAGTGTGACTATCACAGATCATAGTGGGGTTCTCAGTCCCCCTGTACATCTATTAGACACAGGGGGATCTACACATAAGAGGGTTCCGGGGGGAAGCTGGACACAGAGCCTCCAGAGCTCTCCAAGGTAAGCCGAGCCCCACAAACCCCCCACCCAAAGTGACCCCCGTCACACCTCGTCACTGAGATGGTAGTTCAGTACGTTTGTCCTCCTTGTACCGGCAGTAGTATGAAGTATCTCCATACTGGGCCCATTAGCTCTGTCCTTCCTCCTCAGGAAAGCTGAATCTGGTGGACCTGGCCGGCTCGGAGCGGGTGTGCAAGTCGGGGGCAGAGGGCGAGAGGCTGAAGGAGGCCCAGAATATAAATAAGTCCCTGCTGGCCCTGGGTGAGGTGATTCAGGCCCTGAGAGCCAAACAGTGCCACGTCCCGTTCCGCAATTCCAAACTCACCTACCTGCTGCAAGACTCCCTGGGCAAAGGGAACAAGACCGTCATGATGGTCCAGGTTGGCAACACTGGGGGGGGGGGGGGCAAGACTGCTGCCTGTTGGGAGAAATGACTATTGCATGCTGGATATGATATATACCCAGATACTAATGCATGCTGGGAGTCTGTATAGCATGGTGTCTGCATGTGGGGACATACAGTGGTCAGTGTTGGGTGGAGGAGTTGTACAGAAGTGTTGGATATTCAGTTCTCCTGGCATACAATGTGGGCCCCTCCTGGGTGTGGCCTCAAAAGTCTGACCCCCATCAGAAGAAAGGTAACAGCGCTCTATGCAGGGACCACCCAATCCATTCACCAGATCCACTCACAGGGGCCGAGGCTCCATGTGTCCCAACACACGCCAATGCAACCCTAGTTAGAAGAGCCGGCAAAACGGTAGTCCTTGAAGTGTCGTTTATTGGTAAATCAAAGTCACCATAAAATAATAATGCTGACGCGTTTTGTAGCTATGACTAAGGCTATTGCCGAAACGCATCAGTCTTATTGTTTTATTGTGTACTTTGATGTACCAATAAACGACACTTCAAGGACTACCGTTTTGCCGGCTCTTTTTAGTACTGACCCCCATCAGACCATGACTGGAGCCGAATAAGGGGGCTGCCATTGGAAACCTATCCTCCTGGAAAGGCTGATTCCTGACGCTCATGCTGATCCTCTGACTTCAGTATATTCTCTATTGCTTGTTCCAGGTCAATGACTTGACTATAGAGGATAAGGAGCATGACAGCCAGGCAACCAGCATTTCCAGGAAGTTCAGCGGTGAGCATGGCAGCCTGTGCTGTGCTCAGTGTACATCGCTCAGGTGTAGCTGTCAGCCAGGTAACAGGCTTTCCTGAGTCATGGGGGGGGGGAACGTTTATGTACACGCACACCTGACTTCCTGTACAGCCCCTCCACCTGTCCCAGGGCAGGAAAATGGCTTCTCATTGTGTGTCTCTTGTCAGGTTTCCCCCCTGGAGGAGAATATCGGGGAGACGGTCTGCTCTCTGAATTTCGCTCAGCGCGTCTGTAAAGTGGAACTGGGACCGGCCTCCCGCAAGATTGACACCGCCTCTTCCAAGGCAGACATATGACTGGAGGAGGTCTAGCGCATGAATGGGGGGAACCCCAAGCTTGTTGGAGCTCGCATGAGACCAAAGCTTACCCAACAAGATGGCGATAATTACCAACCTGGCATGGCATGCATCACCCTACATGCAGGAACTGGGGGGCCAGAAATGTCACAGTGTCCAAGGTTCCCCCCAGAGAATGTCCACCCCTCCCTGAAACTACATTATATATATTGTATATACATCTACATACATAATGAAGGGGGGGGGAATACACATATCTACTACATAGAGTTGTGCTGAAAAGTCTGCACCCCCTTAGTTCTTAATCCTGTGTATTGCCCCCTTTAGCATCAATGACAGCGGTCAGTTGTCTATGAGGTCCCGAATTCCTGAAGGTGGTAGAGATGCCCATTTGTCTTGGCAAAATGGCTCCAGGTCATGCAAAGTCTCTGGTGGTCTTGAAAGAAACGCATGTTTGATATCTCCCCAGAGCGACTCTATGATATGAAGATCCGGAGACTGTGATGGCCACTCCAAAACCTTCAGTTTTTTATACTGTAACCACTGAATGATCCTAAGCACCTTGGCCTTGTGTTTCGGTTCATTGTCCTGCTGGAGAGTCAGCTTGGCCTTGTGCTTGGGGTCATTGTCCTGCTGGAGGGTGAGCTTTGCCTTGTGCTTAGGGTCATTGTCCTGCTGGAGGGCCAGCTTGGTCTTGTGCTTAGGGTCATTGTCCTGCTGGAGAGTCAGCTTGGCCTTGTGCTTGGGGTCATTGTCCTGCTGGAGGGTGAGCTTTGCCTTGTGCTTAGGGTCATTGTCCTGCTGGAGGGCCAGCTTGGTCTTGTGCTTAGGGTCATTGTCCTGCTGGAGGGTCAGCTTGGCCTTGTGCTTAGGGTCATTGTCCTGCTGGAAGGTCAGCTTGGCCTTGTGCTTAGGGTCATTGTCCTGCTGGAGGATCAGCTTGGCCTTGTGATTAGGGTCATTGTCCTGCTGGAGGGTCAGCTTGGCCTTGGGCTTAGGATCATTGTCCTGCTGGAGAGTCAGCTTGGCCCTGGGCTTAGGGTTATTGTCCTGCTGGAGGGTCAGCCTTGCCTTGTGCTTAGGGTCATTGTCCTGCTGGAGGGTCAGCTTGGCCTTGTGCTTAGGGTCATTGTCCTGCTGGAGGGTCAGCTTGGCATTGGGCTTAGGGTCATTGTCCTGCTGGAGGGTCAGCTTGGCCTTGGGCTTAGGGTTATTGTCCTGCTGGAGGGTCAGCTTTGTCTTGTGCTTAGGGTCATTGTCCTGCTGGAGGGTCAGCTTGGCCTTGGGCTTAGGGTTATTGTCCTGCTAGAGGGTCAGCTTTGTCTTGTGCTTAGGGTCATTGTCCTGCTGGAGGGTCAGCTTGGCCTTGGGCTTAGGGTTATTGTCCTGCTGGAGGGTCAGATTGGCCTTGTGCTTAGCGTCATTGTACTGATGGAGGGTCAGCTTGGTCTTGTGCTTAGGGTCATTGTCCTGCTGGAGGGTCAGCTTGGCCTTGTGCTTAGGGTCATTGTCCTGCTGGAGGGTCAGCTTGGCCTTGGGCTTAGGGTTATTGTCCTGCTGGAGGGTCAGCTTGGCCTTGTGCTTAGGGTCATTGTCCTGCTGGACGGTCAGCTTGGCCTTGTGCTTTGGGTCATTGTCCTGCTGGAGGGTCAGCTTGGCCTTGGGCTTAGGGTCATTGTACTGCTGGAGGGTCAGCTTGGCCTTGTGCTTAAGGTCATTGTCCTGCTGGAGGGTCAGCTTGGCCTTGTGGCTTAGGCTTATTGTCTTGCTGAAGGGTCAGCTTGGCCTTGTGTTTAGGGTCATTGTCTTGCTGGAGGGTCAGCTTGGCCTTGTGCTTAGGGTTATTGTCCTGCTGGAGGGTCAGCTTGGCCTTGTGCTTAGGGTCATTGTCCTGCTGGACGGTCAGCTTGGCCTTGTGCTTCGGGTCATTGTCCTGCTGGAGGGTCAGCTTGGCCTTGGGCTTAGGGTCATTGTACTGCTGGAGGGTCAGCTTGGCCTTGTGCTTAAGGTCATTGTCCTGCTGGAGGGTCAGCTTGGCCTTGTGGCTTAGGCTTATTGTCTTGCTGAAGGGTCAGCTTGGCCTTGGGCTTAGGGTTATTGTCCTGCTAGAGGGTCAGCTTTGTCTTGTGCTTAGGGTCATTGTCCTGCTGGAGGGTCAGCTTGGCCTTGGGCTTAGGGTTATTGTCCTGCTGGAGGGTCAGATTGGCCTTGTGCTTAGCGTCATTGTACTGATGGAGGGTCAGCTTGGTCTTGTGCTTAGGGTCATTGTCCTGCTGGAGGGTCAGCTTGGCCTTGTGCTTAGGGTCATTGTCCTGCTGGAGGGTCAGCTTGGCCTTGGGCTTAGGGTTATTGTCCTGCTGGAGGGTCAGCTTGGCCTTGTGCTTAGGGTCATTGTCCTGCTGGACGGTCAGCTTGGCCTTGTGCTTCGGGTCATTGTCCTGCTGGAGGGTCAGCTTGGCCTTGGGCTTAGGGTCATTGTACTGCTGGAGGGTCAGCTTGGCCTTGTGCTTAAGGTCATTGTCCTGCTGGAGGGTCAGCTTGGCCTTGTGGCTTAGGCTTATTGTCTTGCTGAAGGGTCAGCTTGGCCTTGTGTTTAGGGTCATTGTCTTGCTGGAGGGTCAGCTTGGCCTTGTGCTTAGGGTTATTGTCCTGCTGGAGGGTCAGCTTGGCCTTAGGCTTAGGGTTATTGTCCTGCTGGATGGTCAGCTTGGCCTTGTGCTTAGGGTTATTGTCCTGCTGGAGGGTCAGCTTGGCCTTAGGCTTAGGGTCATTGTCTTGCTGGAGGGTCAGCTTGGCCTTGTGCTTAGGGTCATTGTCTTGCTGGAGGGTCAGCTTGGCCTTGTGCTTAGGGTCATTGTCTTGCTGGAGGGTCAGCTTGGCCTTGTGCTTAGGGTTATTGTCCTGCTGGAGGGTCAGCTTGGCCTTGGGCTTAGGGTCATTGTACTGCTGGAGGGTCAGCTTGGCCTTGTGCTTAAGGTCATTGTCCTGCTGGAGGGTCAGCTTGGCCTTGTGGCTTAGGCTTATTGTCTTGCTGAAGGGTCAGCTTGGCCTTGGGCTTAGGGTTATTGTCCTGCTAGAGGGTCAGCTTTGTCTTGTGCTTAGGGTCATTGTCCTGCTGGAGGGTCAGCTTGGCCTTGGGCTTAGGGTTATTGTCCTGCTGGAGGGTCAGATTGGCCTTGTGCTTAGCGTCATTGTACTGATGGAGGGTCAGCTTGGTCTTGTGCTTAGGGTCATTGTCCTGCTGGAGGGTCAGCTTGGCCTTGTGCTTAGGGTCATTGTCCTGCTGGAGGGTCAGCTTGGCCTTGGGCTTAGGGTTATTGTCCTGCTGGAGGGTCAGCTTGGCCTTGTGCTTAGGGTCATTGTCCTGCTGGACGGTCAGCTTGGCCTTGTGCTTCGGGTCATTGTCCTGCTGGAGGGTCAGCTTGGCCTTGGGCTTAGGGTCATTGTACTGCTGGAGGGTCAGCTTGGCCTTGTGCTTAAGGTCATTGTCCTGCTGGAGGGTCAGCTTGGCCTTGTGGCTTAGGCTTATTGTCTTGCTGAAGGGTCAGCTTGGCCTTGTGTTTAGGGTCATTGTCTTGCTGGAGGGTCAGCTTGGCCTTGTGCTTAGGGTTATTGTCCTGCTGGAGGGTCAGCTTGGCCTTAGGCTTAGGGTTATTGTCCTGCTGGATGGTCAGCTTGGCCTTGTGCTTAGGGTTATTGTCCTGCTGGAGGGTCAGCTTGGCCTTAGGCTTAGGGTCATTGTCTTGCTGGAGGGTCAGCTTGGTCTTGTGCTTAGGGTCATTGTCCTGCTGGAGGGTCGGCTTGGCCTTGTGCTTAGGGTCATTATCCTGCTGGAGGGTCAGCTTGGCCTTGGGCTTAGGGTCATTGTCCTGCTGGAGGGTCGGCTTGGCCTTTTGCTTAGGTCATTGTCCTACTGGAGGGTCGGCTTGGCCTTTTGCTTGGGTCAATGTCCTGCTGGAGGGTCGGCTTGGCCTTGTGCTTAGGGTCATTGTCCTGCTGGAGGGTCGGCTTGGCCTTGTTCTTAGGGTCATTGTCCTGCTGGAGGGTCAGCTTGGCCTTGGGCTTAGGGTCATTGTCCTGCTGGAGGGTCAGCTTGGCCTTGGGCTTAGGGTCATTGTCCTGCTGGAGGGTCGGCTTGGCCTTTTGGTTAGGTCATTGTCCTACTGGAGGGTCGGCTTGGCCTTGTGCTTGGGTCATTGTCCTGCTGGAGGGTCGGTTCAGCCTTGTGCTTGGGTCATTGTCCTACTGGAGGGTCGGCTTGGCCTTGTGCTTGGGTCATTGTCCTGCTGGAGGGTCGGCTTGGCCTTGGGCTTAGGGTTATTGTCTTGCTGAAGGGTCAGCTTGGCCTTGTGCTTAGGGTCATTGTCCTGCTGGAGGGTCGGCTTGGCCTTGTGCTTAGGGTCATTGTCCTGCTGGAGGGTCAGCTTGGCCTTGTGCTTAGGGTCATTGTCCTGCTGGAGGGTCAGCTTGGCCTTGTGCTTAGGGTCATTGTCCTGCTGGAGGGTCGGCTTGGCCTTGTGCTTAGGGTCATTGTCCTGCTGGAGGGTCAGCTTGGCCTTGTGCTTAGGGTCATTGTCCTGCTGGAGGATCAGCTTGGCACAGATGTGGGAAATGAACCTTTACTTGGCATTGTAACCCGTGTGTCTGTCCTGGGGGCCAAACATCCCGGGGAGAGGGGGGGACTCATCACTGGGGACATTTGGGGGGATTTCTGGTAACATTAGGATCCAAAAAGGAGCCAAACATGTCTGTGATAATAAATGGCTCCATATCATCTCTATCCGAAAGTAAAAGACCATTTCTGCCGGGGGAGGCAAACTTTTCAGCACAACTATACATGACAAGTGGAGGGGCACACATCTACATACATGACATATGGAGGAGGGGCACACATCTACATACATGACATATGGAGGGGCACACATCTACATACATGACATATGGAGGAGGGGCACACATCTACATACATGACATATAGAGGAGGGGCACACATCTACATACATGACATATGGAGGGGGGCACACATCTACATACATGACATATAGAGGAGGGGCACACATCTACATACATGACATATGGAGGGGGCACATATCTACATACATGACATATGGAGGGGGCACACATCTACATACATGACATATGGAGGAGGGGCACACATCTACATACATGACATATGGAGGAGGGGCACACATCTACATACATGACATATGGAGGGGAGCACACATCTACATACATGACATATGAAGGGGGGCGCACATCTACATACATGACATATGGAGGGGGGCACACATCTACATACATGACATATGGAGGGGGGCACACATCTACATACATGACATATGGAGGGGGCACACATCTACATACATGACATATGGAGGGGGCACACATCTACATACATGACATATGGAGGGAGGCACACATCTACATACATGACATATGAAGGGGGGCACACATCTACATACATGACATATGGAGGGGGGCACACATCTACATACATGACATATGGAGGAGGGGCACACATCTACATACATGACATATGGAGGAGGGGCACACATCTACATACACGACATATGGAGGATGGGCACACATCTACATACATGACATATGGAGGGGCACACATCTACATACATGACATATGGAGGAGGGGCACACATCTACATACATGACATATGGAGGGGCACACATCTACATACATGACATATGGAGGGGGCACACATCTACATACATGACATATAGAGGAGGGGCACACATCTACATACATGACATATGGAGGGGGGCACACATCTACATACATGACATATGGAGGGGGGCACACATCTACATACATGACATATGGAGGGGGGCACACATCTACATACATGACATATGGAGGGGGCACACATCTACATACATGACATATGGAGGGGGGCACACATCTACATGACATATGGAGGGAGGCACACATCTACATACATGACATATGGAGGGGGAACACATCTACATACATGACATATGGAGGGGGCACACATCTACATACATGCCATATGGAGGGGGCACACATCTACATACAAGACATATGGAGGGGGGCACACATCTACATGACATATGGAGGGAGGCACACATCTACATACATGACATATGGAGGGGGGCACACATCTACATACATGACATATGGAGGAGGGGCACACATCTACATACATGACATATGAAGGTGGCACACATCTACATACATGACATATGGAGGAGGGGCACACATCTACATACATGACATATGGAGGGGGGCACACATCTACATACATGACATATAGAGGAGGGGCACACATCTACATACATGACATATGGAGGGGGGCACACATCTACATACATGACATATGGAGGGGGCACACATCTACATACATGACATATGAAGGGGGCACACATCTACATACACGACATATGGAGGGGGCACACATCTACATACATGACATATGGAGGGAGGCACACATCTACATACATGACATATGGAGGAGGGGCACACATCTACATACATGACATATGGAGGGGGGCACACATCTACATACATGACATATGGAGGGGGGGCACACATCTACATACATGACATATGGAGGGGGCACACATCTACATACATGACATATGGAGGGAGGCACACATCTACATACATGACATATGGAGGGAGGCACACATCTACATACATGACATATGGAGGGGGGCACACATCTACATACATGACATATGGAGGAGGGGCACACATCTACATACATGACATATGGAGGGGGCACACATCTACATACATGACATATGGAGGGGGGCACACATCTACATACATGACATATGGAGGAAGGCACACATCTACATACATGACATATGGAAGAGGGGCACACATATACATACATGACATATGGAGGGGGGCACACATCTACATACATGACATATAGAGGAGGGGCACACATCTACATACATGACATATGGAGGGGGGCACACATCTACATACATGACATATGGAGGGGGGCACACATCTACATACATGACATATGGAGGGGGGCACACATCTACATACATGACATATAGAGGAGGGGCACACATCTACATACATGACATATGGAGGGGGCACACATCTACATACATGACATATGGAGGGGGGCACACATCTACATACATGACATATGGAGGGGGGCACACATCTACATACATGACATATGGAGGGGGGCACACATCTACATACATGACATATGGAGGGGGGCACACATACAGATTTGTATACTGGATGGGGTGCTCCACCTATAACTAGAGACTATCTAATCATTTAATAAACTGAGTGCAGAAAGCAGTAACCCATAGCAACGGAGCTGTGAAATCTGAGCTGTGATTGGATGAGATGTCACACCGCACATGCCGGGAATCTGGTGCTAAAGAATCTTTATTGGTGCTGCAAGTGTGCAATACTTCACCCCGGAGCTGCCGGACTGTTATCACTCTATATTCACCGTGTGCAGAATATCGCAGACATAGACTGTGGCTCTGTACAGGACAAGAGATACGATGTAACAATCTGAGGAACGTGTGAATATCGCAGACATAGGACAAGAGATACAATGTAACAATCTGAGGAACGTGGGAATATCGCAGACATAGACTGTGGCTCTGCGGCACTTTGGACTGGTGGATTCAGTAGGAATGTCCGTTGTCTGTACAGATGACCTCATACATGACACGTGGTCTGTAACCCATATGTAGTTGTGTTTGTCATTTCCCATTAAATGTGAGAGGCACACAGAGAAGGTTCTGTGAATAATAAAGGTGGTTGTGGGCGTCCTGTGGTGTCGGTCTGAATGGCGGACGGATGATGTGGTACACAGCGGGATGAAGGTTCCTCCAGATCTAGCAGCTCATCCTGGGGGGCCTGTGGGGAAAACATGTGTGGGGCCCACCCTGGGTTATCATTAATAGATGTTATGGAAAATCCAGGGGTGTGATTGATGGAAAGCAGGGACTATTCTGGGGGGGGGGGTCATTGATTAAAGTTGAAGACAATCTCAGGGGCTCATTTATGGAAGTTAGGGACCATCCTGGGGTGTCATTTATGGAAGTTAGGGACCATCCTGGGGGGTCACTGATGGAAGTTAGGGACCATCCTGGGGCGTCTATGAAGGAGGTAGGGAACATCCTGGGGGGTCATTAATGAAAGTTAGGGACCATCGTGGTGGGTCATTGATGGAAGTTAGGGACCATCCTGGGGTGTCATTGATGGAAGTTAGGGACCATCCTGGGGTGTCATTGATGGAAGTTAGGGACCATCCTGGGGTGTCACTGATGGAAGTTAGGGACCATCCTGGGGGGTCACTGATGAAAGTTAGGGACCATCCTGGGGTGTCATTGATGGAAGTTAGGGACCATCCTGGGGTGTCATTGATGGAAGTTAGGGACCATCCTGGAGTGTCACTGATGGAAGTTAGGGACCATCCTGGGGGGTCACTGATGAAAGTTAGGGACCATCCTGGGGTGTCATTGATGGAAGTAAGGGACCATCCTGGGGGGTCACTGATGGAAGTTAGGGACCATCCTGGGGGGTCACTGATGAAAGTTAGGGACCATCCTGGGGTGTCATTGATGGAAGTTAGGGACCATCCTGGGGTGTCATAGATGGAAGTTAGGGACCATCCTGGGGGGTCACTGATGAAAGTTAAGGACCATCCTGGGGGGTCACTGATGAAAGTTAGGGACTATCCTGGGGTGTCATTGATGGAAGTTAGGGACCATCCTGGGGGGTCACTGATGAAAGTTAGGGACCATCCTGGGGGGTCACTGATGGAAGTTAGGGACCATCCTGGGGTGTCATTGATGGAAGTTAGGGACCATCCTGGGGTGTCATTGATGGAAGTTAGGGACCATCCTGGGGTGTCACTGATGGAAGTCAAGGGAAATCCTGGTGTGTCATTGATGGAAGTTAGGGACCATCCTGGGGGGGTCACTGATGGAAGTTAGGGACCATCCTGGGGGGTCACTGATGAAAGTTAGGGACCATCCTGGGGTGTCATTGATGGAAGTTAGGGACCATCCTGGGGGCTCACTGATGGAAGTTAGGGACCATCCTATTGTGACTGATGACAGCTGAGGACCTTCATTGGAAGTCATTAAAGTCCGAGGCTTTCCTGGGGATGGGTCATTAATGGAAGTTGAGGACCATACTTCAGGATCATTGATGAAAGTCAGGGACCATCCCGGGGTGTCATTGATAGAACTAGAGAACCTTCTTAGGGTGTCATTGATGAAAGTGTGCAGTGGTCATTAAAAGAAGCAGGAGACCTTCTTGAGTTTTCCTTGAGGGAAGCCGAGGATCACCCATGGAGGTTATTGATAGAGATGGGGGATCATACAGAAGGAGATGATTGATGGAAGTTGGGGACCATCCTGGGGTGCCTGATGGAAGTTGGGGACCATCCTGGAATTTCATTGACACAAGTTGGGGACATCTTGAGTGGTGATTGATGGAAGTTGATAAATATTCGGAGGTGTTGAGGGAAGTTGGTGACCATCCTGGGGTGCCTGGTGAAAGTTGGGGAGCATCCTCGGATACATGATGCAAGTTGGGGACCTTCTTGAGTTGGCATTGATGGACGTTGAGAAATGTTCTGGGGTGTTCTTGAAGGATGTTGTAGACCATCGTGGGATGTCAATGATGAATGTTGGGGACCACAACAAGGTGTCACTGATGTTCAGGGGGAAATTCATGATTTTATCCCCGGCAGTAAGTCCCCCCCCCCTTACATAGACATGAAGGCCGGATTCACGTACCTGGGCGCATCTTACAGCCGGTGTAACGTATCTTCTTTACGCTACGCCGGCGTAACATTGAGTGGCAAGCATGCTATTCACAAAGAATATGCGCTCAGCGTTGCGCCGGCGTAGCATATAGGGCCAGATTCAGGTAGATCAGAGCATCTTTGCTCTGGAGTAACGCATCTCATTTGCGTTACGCTGCAGAAATTTTAGGAGCAAGTGCTGTTATTCATGAAGCACTTGCTCCTAAAGTTGCGGCAGCGCATCGCAAATGAGCCAGCGGAATTCAAATTGGGCGGGTACGGGGCGTGTAGTATTCTAACTATGCGCGATCCCGCGGAGAACGTACTGCGCATGCGTCGAGTGTCAATGCATCCCAGTGCGCATGCTCCAAGTTCTGTCAGTGAACGTCAATGACGTCACATCCCCATTCATGAATGTTTTACGCAAACGACGCGATTCATTTTTTTTCCGACGCGATGACGACGCCTATACCTAACATAGGATACTCCACTAGGGGGCTGCTTTATCTATACGCCGCGTATCTCTTCCGGAAACGTCGTAAAGTCACTGCGTCGCGCCCGAAAAAGATCGTGAATTGCCGATTTCCGCTCATTAACATATTTTTTAAGCGTAAATCGGCGGGAACGCCACCGGCGCCATTTTTAAGTTGAAGTAACGATGCGATGGCGAAATTCAATTACGCCGATCGCATCGGAACTCAAACCCGGCGTTTCTTGTTTTCTGGTTACAGAAAACAAAAACGCCGGCTTAAAGTGACAGTTAGGCTGGCGGATCCATTGATCCGCCAGCCTAACTCTACCTGAATCTGGCCCATAGTTGTCGGCGTAAGCCGACGTACTGTAAGTCAAAGTAGGTGGAAGTGGGCTGGAAGTGGGCGTGTAATATTAAAATGAAGGTTGACCCCATGCAAATGATGGGCTGAGCTTTAAATAATGAACTGCGCATGCGTCGGCTCTTGGACGCATCCCAGTGCGCATGCACACAGTCACGTCGAAATAACTGCCTAAGATACGTCAATACACTGCCTACGACGTGAACGTAACCTACGCCCAGCCCTATTCACGTACTACGTAAACGACGTAACATACGACGGCTGTTCCCTCGTCCATACCTTTGAATGGGCTGCGCCTCATATAGCAGGGGTAACTTTACGCCGGACGTAAGCCTTGCGCAAACCGCGTATCTTTTCCGCCGGGAACAAGTACATTTGTGAATCGGCGTATCTTACTCATTTGCACATTTAATATGGGTATGCCGAATACGTTCAGCGTAACTATGCGCCCACGATACGCCGGCGTAGGCTAGTTACGTCGGGCGGCTGAAGCCTTGTTTTTCCTCGTATCTAGCTTCGCGAATCGGCGTAAAGATATGACGGCACACATTTGGACTTACGTCGCCTGGAGATAAGTCGGCGTAAGTCGTTCGTGAATCCGGCTATGTGGTTCTATAATTCTTCTCATAGGTGTACTTTCTATAATAGAGACAGAATATCAACCAAAACTCCAGAGAGGTCACATGGCCCCCAACTTCCGTCACTGACAAGCCAGGATAAGAGCTTTTGGCTCTGGTGTACGCTCCACCACAGTTTTTCCAACGGGAAAACTGACGGACGCGGCTGAAAAAAAAAAAAAAGAGGACCAGCTCTTTTTTCCCGCTGGGATTCCCGCCGGACTTTTTCCCGTAGGAAAACCCGGCCGCGTGTACTAGGCATAAATTGGAGACTATCCTGGCTTGTCAGTGACGGAAGTTGGGGGCCACCCTTGGGTTACACTGATGGGGTAAGCTGCGGGGCTGTCTGGATGAGAGGGCACACCTGGGCACTGCCCAGGGGCCCCAGCTGCATGGGGGGCCCCTGCCCTTTCCCCAAAGCAGCTGGTCCTTGAGCCCAGGCTGCCCCTCTACATCCCAGATATGCCCCCAGCACTCTGACCCCTCTACACGCTAGATATCCCCTACCTCCTACCTACTTGATTTTTGTTTACCTGCACTGTCTCCATTGTAGGGGCCCCAGAGCATTACTTTGCCCAGGGGCCCTTGATGCTATTAAGACGGCCTTGGTTAGCTGTAGTTCCTCCAGGTATTCCATCTCTTCAAGGCGTCTGACTCTTCAGTGCTAAACATAGGTCCTGGCTGATCGCAGCCATCAGGATTGTGTCCTGTCCGGGGAACGATCCGCAGATACTTGGGGAACACAGCGGGGGGCGGGGGGGGAACCGGCACATGCCAACCAATAAAATGTCACCTATAACAAAGCAAGTATGTGATTGGTCTCCCATCTTTGTTCATAGAGCAGCCCCTCTACAAGTGTCCCCCTTCCCAGGTGAAAAGTGACCTCCATCTTCCTGATCATCTTACACCCTAAATATACAATGTATCCAATATGGGTGTTATGCCGCGTGCACACGACCGTTTTTCGGGATGAAAAAAAATATTTTTTTTTTAACCACTTCCTTACTGGGCATATATACCCCCTCCTGCCCAGGTGAAATTTCAGCTTCCGGCACTGCGTCGCTTTAACTGACAATTGCGCGGTCGTGCGACGTGGCTCCCAAACAAAATGAACGTCCTTTTTTCCCCACAAATAGAGATTTCTTTTGGTGGTATTTGATCACCTCTGCGGTTTTTATTTTTTGCGCTATAAACTAAAAAAAACATTTTTTTTTTTAAAAAACAACAATATTTTTTACTTTTAGCTATAATAAATATCCCATTTTCTTTTAAAAAAAAAATATGTTTTTTTTTCTCAGTTTAGGCCTATACGTATTCTTCTACATATTTTTGGTAAAAAAAAAAAAATCGCAATAAGCGACTGGTTTGCGCAAAAGTTATAGCGCCTACAAAATGGGGAACAGAATTATTATTATTTTTTATTATTTTTTTTACTAGTAATGGCGGCTGTGACGGTATTAGAGCATATCTCCGCCATCCATTCCCTTCTTCTCCCATAAAAGAAATCACCCCAATATTCCCCGACTAGGAATATCCCTGGAATCGCTGAATAATCCACACATGAGCCATGGCTTAATGCTGAATCTAACAGGACACACTTTAATGAAAGTACACAGCACACTTTATACAGGATTTGGAACATCCCGCCCCCAACAACCGCTTTCCTATTGGTCCATTGTAAAGTATTCAGTCTTCACTCTGGTCCTCTAAAAACCATGCAAATGAGGACTTGAAAATGTCTCCGCAGAGATTGGTCCCAAAGCTTGAATAGGTGTGGCCAGAAGCCTGAATATCTGTGTTCAGACAAAAGCCCCAGGGGGTCAATCAATGTACACAATAGCCAGCCACAGAACAATGGAGCCGTCTGGAGAATTGAGACAGGGCAGAAGTAATTTACACCTTATAATAGAAAGGCTTTAAATAGGGTTATCACACAATGGACAATAAGTATCACTTATGAGTCTGTTGACCTGGCTGGGGTTTAGAATAACAATTAACACCTCTACACACTGGACAATAAAATGTATCTCACAAGCCCGACTCCGGTATGCCATTGAAGGGTCATTGTCCAATTATCCAGGTCTAGAGGCACACAGGCATTAAGATTAGCAGGGAGAGAATTACATCTTCTGTAATACATGAATTAGGATTTCAGTATTTCATGGTCCATGACATTACTCCCCCTGGGAAATAGTTCAACATCTGCAGTGGGACCCAAACGGGTCACTCGAGGATGTTGGGCAAGTAGTCTTAAGGTTCCAGGACTGTCTGCCAGGATAACCCATCCGCCTTCCTGCTTTGCGGCCCTGGCCCATAATCGGACGGCAAGAGGCTCGCATTCAGTCCTCTCCAAAAGCCCCTGTCCCGGCTAGGCCTGTCACACATCTCCCCTTTTGGCAGGGGACTAACCCAGTAGGAGACACCGGATGGGTTGTCTCTGAATTCAGTCAGTAGTTCCAGTCCCCCGATGCCGGTATCCATACAGTACCCCAAATCACTTGCTCCAAACCGAGCATTACTCACCCCGCCATCCTCTGACTCTCTCAGGGAACACGTCTGCCGCTGGGGAGAGGCCTGGACTGGCACTTCTCCCTGGAGTCCTTTCAGCCGCTGGAGAGATGACAGGGTGGCTGGGCTCAGTCCATCATGCTGTTGGGGGTCTGGGCCAACTGGCCACCATTTATGGGGTATACCAGTGGAGACTGAAGTCCCATCCACTGGTATCCACTCAAGCTGTAGTGGGGTGCAGCCGCCAGTAGCAGCCTGTCCTGCTGCCAGTGGTTCCGCTGGGAGTAAGAGCTTTACCACCTCAGCTGGTTGCTGGGGAGGGGGGCCAACCGCCCCGGCTCCCTGGAACTCCACAGTTGGTCCCGGTGCTGGGCAGAGTCTAGCAGCTGTTTGTAGGCGATCTCCAGGTCCCATTCCCGAGCGGCCAGAAATTCCAAATCTTCCTGTGCCCAGTGCGCTTCCGAGATATTAAATTTTTTCTCTCTGTGCTCCATTATGTCCTCTAAGCGCCACTCCCGATCATCCCCAAAGTCGGGATCACTGGACATCCTCCAATACAACAATCCCAGGCCATCATAGTCATAGCCTTCTGTGGGGCTGTCATCCGCTGACCACGGGCACTCTTGGGCTACATACCACCGGAGGGCTCTGTAGCTCTCATCCAGCTGCATCTCTGCCCTGAGCAGCCTGCTTAATTCCGCTATCCACTCCTGCTTCGGTTGTTCCCCCAACAACGGCAGTCGTACGTCATACTGCGGCCAGTACCTTGCATAGATGTAGGGCAGGACTTCTCCTTGGTGTTGCTGCTCCAGAGCTAGCGCTTCCTTCCAGAGTTGGCACCGAATCACACCAGCCCATCCCAGCAGGACCTCCTCTGATTCTGGTCCTGTGTGCTGCATCCGCATCTCTTGTAACCTTCTTCTGAATTCCTCTTCCATAGTTACTGGTATCTGTACCTCTCCTCGTCTTTCATTTGGTGCTGCTTCTTTAGGCGTTGTCACCGATCGTCGTATTTCTGCAATTCTCAGCTCATGTTGCCGCTCTCGTTCTTTCTCATCAAAAGCTTCAAAAGCGCTAAACGGAATCTTCCTTGTGTCTGCTGTGTTGTACTCACTGTTTGGAGAATGTGCGGCTGCTTGTTGGACTGCTGCCAGTTTTAACTGTAGCTCTGCGTCTCTTATTTGTTTAGCCTCCTCCGCTAACAGGGTCATCACTTTCAGCACCACATCCGCCGTTGGGTTCGGACCGAACCATGCTAATTTCTCTCTTATTAGCTTGTTGGCTGGTGATTCCTCCTCCTGAATCACTGGTGTCCCCATCTCTTGTACTGCTGGCGTCGCTGCAACCGAGTTCTCCTGGTCTAGCTCCATTTATTCTGCTATGATGACACGCTCGGTTCTGTTGCTAGCAATCCTTCCACAAACTTCCAGTAGTCCTTTCCGTGTATTTCTTTTAAGCAGGGTGTACCAGTCTTCCATTCACTGTTCCCAGTGTCTGCTTGGAATCCTGGTGTAAAGGAAGGTAGAAGGGAAAATCCCGCTGCTGCCATCCAGTGTGACGGTATTAGAGCATATCTCCGCCATCCATTCCCTTCTTCTCCCATAAAAGAAATCACCCCAATATTCCCCGACTAGGAATATCCCTGGAATCGCTGAATAATCCACACATGAGCCATGGCTTAATGCTGAATCTAACAGGACACACTTTAATGAAAGTACACAGCACACTTTATACAGGATTTGGAACATCCCGCCCCCAACAACCGCTTTCCTATTGGTCCATTGTAAAGTATTCAGTCTTCACTCTGGTCCTCTAAAAACCATGCAAATGAGGACTTGAAAATGTCTCCGCAGAGATTGGTCCCAAAGCTTGAATAGGTGTGGCCAGAAGCCTGAATATCTGTGTTCAGACAAAAGCCCCAGGGGGTCAATCAATGTACACAATAGCCAGCCACAGAACAATGGAGCCGTCTGGAGAATTGAGACAGGGCAGAAGTAATTTACACCTTATAATAGAAAGGCTTTAAATAGGGTTATCACACAATGGACAATAAGTATCACTTATGAGTCTGTTGACCTGGCTGGGGTTTAGAATAACAATTAACACCTCTACACACTGGACAATAAAATGTATCTCACAAGCCCGACTCCGGTATGCCATTGAAGGGTCATTGTCCAATTATCCAGGTCTAGAGGCACACAGGCATTAAGATTAGCAGGGAGAGAATTACATCTTCTGTAATACATGAATTAGGATTTCAGTATTTCATGGTCCATGACAGCGGCGATCTGCGATTTTTATTGGGACTGCGACATTATGGAAGACACATCGGACACCTTTTACACATTTTTGGCGCCATTCACATTTATACTGCGATCAGTGCTATAAAAACGCACTAATAACTGTATAAATGTGACTGGCATTGAAGGGGTTAACACTAGGCGGTAAGAGAGGGGTTAAACATGTACCCTGCATTGTGTTCTATCTGTGGGGGAGGGGGGTGACTGTGGGAGGTGACCAATCGGTGGCCTTATGTACAAGGGACACAGATCGGTCTCCTCTCTCCCTGACAGCACATGGAGCTCTGTGTTTACACCCCATCATTACACACAGATCCACGTCCTTGTCTGTGTACCGCCAATCGCGAGTGCCCGGCGGACGCATCGGCATGCCAGTGATGCGGCGGGCACGTGCGCGCCGCCGATGGCACTCCCGCACCCCCCAGTGGCGCGGAGGCCGTAAAAAGACGGCGCTCCGGAGAATTAGAACCACTTTGCGGCCGTACAAAGTCGTACGCCCGTCAGCAAGTGGTTAATGTCATTAAAAATGATTGTGTGTTGTTTTTGGGCTGCCTAGACGGTCCTCTGGTTCCTAACCGTTCTGGGTACTCCAAAATTATTAACGTGCCTAATGCGCAGGGGAGTCTTATTTGCCGCTACTCTAGGAGTGGCGCGGCTGGCCGCCCTGCCCCCCCCTCCAGTCTAGAGGGAAGGCCTGTCCACATGGACCGAATGTCCGGGTCTGGCCGAGATGGGCGGGGTGCCCCGACGTTCGCACATTGCCGATGGTGGTTCTCCCCGGCAAAATGTGATGGTTGTCTATGCCTGGACTATACTGAACATGTCCCCTGGTGCTCCCCCCTCCCCTCAGTACCCTTCCCTTTCCCCCATTTCCGCTTGTCCTCTGTTCCTCCCCTGGTCTCTTACCCCTCCCTCCCTAATTGTTGTGAAGTCATACTGTTTTTTGTCTTTTAATTTGAAAAATAAAAATAAAGATTATACAAAAAAAGTGTGTGGGCTCCAAAATATTTTTCACAACGTAAAAAATGGGCATTAAAAATTTTGAACATGCTCTATATTTTAACGTCGGAAAAAATGATCGTGTGTGGACTTTAACGACGTGAAAAAAACGCGCATGCTCAGAAGCAAGTTATGAGACCGCAGCGCGCATTCTGGTAAAACTAGCGTTCGTTATGGAGATCGCACATTCATCACGCTGTAACAGACAGAAAACCGAGAAGACTGAAAAGTGTGAATCGTCTCTGGCCAAACTTTAACAGTACTAACATGAAATCAGCAAAAGCAGCCCCAAAAAGCAGCCCTTTATAGTGCCGTCGTATGTGTTGTACGTCACCACGCTTCGCTCGAGCATTTTTTTCACGATCGTGTGTAGGCAAAGCCGGCTTAACAAGAATGTTGTTTTTTTTCTAGACCAGGGCTCTCCAAACTGCGGCCTGGGGGCCATATGTGGCCCTTTGCTTGATTTTATTCGGCCCTTGTGGTGCTTTTTTATTCATTGACACCAATGATGGGGTAGAATTCCTCCCAATGACACCAATGATTGGGTCCAATGACACCAATGATGGGGGATTTTGTACTCCTGATGGCCACAGTCTGGCCCCTTAAAGTCTGGAGGACAGTAATCTGGCCCTTTGATTAGACAGTTGGGGGACCCCTGTTCTAGACCATTAAAAATGGTGGTGTGTACGCGGCATCAGGTGAAGGATGGTCTTCTCCATCGGTTCATTCCTAAGGCCTCGTACACACGATCAAATCTGTCTGCTGGAAACGGTCTGCTAGACCGTCCCAGCAGACAGATTCGATCATGTGTACGGCCGAGCAGACGGATTTGGCCACCCGACAGATTTCAAAGCATGCTTTGAAATCTATCGGGTGGGAATCCGTCCGCCCGACATGTCTGCTGGTTAGTACACTTACCAGCAGACATGTCGTCCCGCACCGCCGCCGAATGGATTCGGCGCATGCGCGGAAGTGTTTTACTTCCTGGTGCGGTGACGTGGCGGCGTCAATGTCACCGACACGTCAGCGCGCTGTCTGCTGGCGGGGATTTTGGTTTGCTCATGTGTACACGCGAGCAAACCAAAATCCTATCAGACAGATTTGTTCAAATCGGTCGGTCCGACCGATTTGAACAAATAGATTGCCTCGTGTGTACGAGGCCTTAGAGGGGGAGTGATCGGTTGGGTCTTTAGGAACAGGTGCTCCCTCCCATCGGTATGGGGGGTCTCTTGGTTAAGGGAGGATATTCCTGGTCCACAGTGAGGACAGACCACTCTTTTTTTGGGCCGTGGTAGAAGAATGCACCTGCTCAGGATGTTTCCAATCTCCTTAGAGGAAAACTTGGAGGGAGGAGCACTGGGAAAGCCCTTCGCTTACTTCTGGGTTCTATATCTTCAAAATAGATGCAGCGCTAGTGCAATATGACAAATCCACCAAAGCGGTTGTATATCCTTATATAGTACTTCCACCTACAGGTGAGTCTACATTAAAGGGGATGTAAAGGGAAAACAAATGTTTTCATAATAATCATCCTTTACCTGCAGACAATGGCCCGGATTCACAGACATCGCCGTAGCATTTCTCTTTTACGCTACGCCGACGCAGCGCAAAGAGGCAAGCATGGAATTCACAAAGCAAATGTTCCCAACTCTGCGCCGGCGTAGCGTATATTTCGTAGGTGCAGGCCGGCGTAAGTGGAAGTAGGTGAAAGTGGGATTAAAGTTAACGTGATCCATGTTAATGAAGCGTGACCCCATGCAAATGATGGGCCAGCGCCAGACAACCCTAACCCTGTCTGTAACCCTAACCCTATTTGTAACCCTGTCTGTAACCCTAAACCTTATCTGTAACCCTAACCCTATCTGTAACCCTGTCTGTAACCCTAAACCCTGTCTGTAACCCTAACCCTGTCTGTAACCCTAACCCTATCTGTAACCCTAACCCTATCTGTAACCCTAAACCCTATCTGTAACCCTAACCCTGTCTGTAACCCTAACCCTGTCTGTAACCCTAACCCTATCTGTAACCCTAAACCCTATCTTTAACCCTAACCCTGTCTGTAACCCTATCTGTAACCCTAACCCTATCTGTAACCCTAACCCTATCTGTAACCCTAAACCCTATCTGTAACCCTAACCCTGTCTGTAACCCTAACCCTGTCTGTAACCCTAACCCTATCTGTAACCCTAAACCCTATCTTTAACCCTAACCCTGTCTGTAACCCTATCTGTAACCCTAACCCTGTCTGTAACCCTAACCCTGTCTGTAAACCTAACCTTATCTGTAACCCTAAACCTATCTTTAACCCTAACCCTGTCTGTAACCCTAACCCTATCTGTAACCCTAACCCTGTCTGTACCCCTAAACCCTATTTGTAACCCTAACCCTGTCTGTAACCCTAACCCTGTCTGTAACCCTAACACTATCTGTAACCCTAACCCTGACTGTAAACCTAACCCTATCTGTAACCCTAACCCTGTCTGTAACCCTAACCCTGTCTGTAACCCTAACCCTATCTGTAACCCTAACCCTGTCTGTACCCCTAAACCCTATCTGTAACCCTAACCCTGTCTTGTGCCTGACTTTGCATCGGCCTAACTTAATTTAGTCGGCGTAAGCCGGTGCAAGTGGAAGTGGGTGTGACGTTATGCAAATGATGGTCTAGTGATTTACGCCCGGCGTATCTTGAACGGAGCATGCTCAGTACGTTCGTTCCCTTCTGAGCATGCTCACAACTATGCCGGCCCAACTTACAGAGATACACCGACCCAACTTACGCCCGGCCGATGCAAAAGTATATCCAGTTTTATTCCCCCCCAGGGAAGGTACTTTTGCTGTGAGATGGCTGCTCCCGTTCCCCACAGGCAGAATAGGAAAAAAAACTTTAACACCCAGGAGATGTCAGCCCTTGTAACAGCAATGGAGACTTATGACCAGGGCCGCCATCAGGGGGGTACAGGCAGTACACCTGTAAGGGGCCCAGGGGTCCCCAGGGGCCCGGATGGGAACCCCCCCTTTTTTTTTTAAATATATTTTTTTAATATATTTGTATTTATATTTTTTTGATGGACAAGAAGGCCTGGCTTGCAGTCTCTGCTCTAATTCATTTCTAAGGTGTTCTATCGAGTTGAGGTCAGGACTCTGTGCAGGCCAGTCAAGTGCCTCCACCCCAAACTTGCTCATCCATTGGACCTTGCTTTGTGCCATGGTGAGCAGTCATGTTGGAACAGGAAAGGGCCCTCCCCAAACTGTTTCTACAAAATTGGGAGCATAACATTTTCCAAAATGTCTTGGTATGCTGACGCCTTAAGTGTTCCCTTCAATGGAACTAAGGGGCCAAGTCCAACTCCTGAAAACAACCCCACACCATAACCCCCCTTTCATCAAATGATTTGGACCAGTCCACAAAGCAAGGACCATAAAGACATACAGGCATACCCCACTTTTATGTACACAATGGGACCAGAGCATGTATGTAAAACGAAAATGTACTTAAAGTGAAACAATACCTTTTTTCACTTCTAGGGTGTAGTGAGGGGTCACTGGCTGTAGTGGGGGTCTCAGGAGCTATAGTTGAGGTCTCAGGGGCTGTAGTGGGGGTGTCAGGGGCACACTGGAACAGGGCGGGCTATGCTCTTGGAGCTTCAGCTCCTTTTACTGCGGCTGCAAAATGTCTGTACAGTACTTGTAAGGCACATTACATACACTGGTGGGTATGTCCTTACTCGCGAGTGTATGTAAAGTGAGTGTACTTAAAGTGGGGTATGCCTGTAAATGAGTGAGTTTGGGGTGGAGGAACTGGACTGGCCTGCACAGAGTCCTGACCTCAACACCTTTAGGATGAATTAGAGCAGAGACTGTGAGCCAGGCCTTCTTATCCAACATCAGTGCCTGACCTCACAAATACACTTCTGGAAGAATGGTCAAACATTCCCATAGACACACCCCTAAACCTTGTGGACGGCCTTCCCAGAAGAGTTGAAGCTTTTATAGCTGCAAAGGGTGAGCCAACCCAATATTGAACCCTACAGGCTAAAGGATCGCACACACGATCGAATATTCCAAAGGACGTGTTTTGTCGTATAATCTGTAGGCTCCATCGGACAAAAGAGCAGAAAAACTACGGAGTTTCGTGAATGTTGGCTGAAAAAGTTCTGCTGTCTGTATGAAGAACAAGTTCATGGCCAGTGCCTTTCGGACAAAAATATATATATATAATTATTATTATCATTATTATTATTATTATTAGGGCCCAGAGGTCCCGGATGGAAAGCCCCCTTTATTTGGTCATTTCTTTTTATATAAAAAAGGGGGGTTCCCATCTGGGGCCCTGGGGACCCCCGGGCCCCTTACAGGTGTACTGCCTGGTGGCGGGGGACCCATTAGTAGTGCTAGGACCATGGCTGCGATGTGTTGTCCTGTAACGGTGCTGCTGAAGCTGCTCTCCAGCTGACTTGAGCAAGTCTGGTGCAAAGTTACCCCTGCTTTTATGAGGGGTAACTTTAGGCCGGCCAAACAGCTTAGGCACACCGCGCGTAGCCTGCGCCGAACGGGCCTATGTTCGGGAATCGGCGTATCTCCCTCATTTGCATATTTGCTTAGGAAATCAATGGGTTTGCCAGATGCGTCCGGCATAAATATGCACCTAAGATGTGCAGGCGTAGGCAAGTTACACCGGTCGGGAGTAGCCTATTTTGGTGCGTATCTAGTTCTGTGGGTATGGTGCATAGATGCTCCGGCGCAAATTTACACTTACGCCGTGCATCTCCATATACGCCGGCGTAACTTCTTTGAGAATCTGGCCCCCTATCTTTAACCCTAAACCTGTCTGTAACTCTGAACCTGTCTGTAACCCTAACCCTATCTGTAACCCTAACCCTGTCTGTAACCCTAAACCCTATCTGTAACCCAACCCTGTCTGTAACCCTAACCCTATCTGTAACCTTAACCCTATCTGTAACCCTAACCATATCTTTAACCCTAACCCTGTCTGTAACCCTAACCCTATCTGTAACCCTAACCCTGTCTGTAACCCTAACCCTGTCTGTAACTCTAACCCTATCTGTAACCCTAACCCTATCTGTAACCCTACCCCTAACCCTGTATGTAACCCCTTACCCTGTCTGTAACCCTAACCCTGTCTGTAACCCTAAACCCTATCTGTAACCCTAACCCTATCTGGAACCCTACCCCTAACCCTGTCTGTAACCCCTTACCCTGTCTGTAAGCCTAACCCTGTCTGTAAGCCTAACCCTGTCTGTAACCCTAACCCTATCTGTAACCCTAACTGTAACCCTAACCCTATCTGTAACCCTAACCCTGTCTGTAACCCTAACCCCTATCTGTAACCCTAATACCCTATCTGTAACCCTAACCCTGTCTGTAACCCTAACCCTATCTTTAACCCTAACCCTATCTGTAACCCTAACCATATCTGTAACCCTAACCCTCTCTGTAACCCTAACCCTAACTGTAACTCTAACCCTGTCTGTAACCCGTTACCCTGTCTGTAACCCTAAACCCTATCTGTAACCCTAACCCTAACTGTAAACCTAACCCTGTCTGTAACCCTAACCCTGTCTGTAACCCTAAACCCTATCTGTAACCCTAACCCTATCTGTAACCCTAACCCTGTCTGTAACCCTAACCCTGTCTGTAACCTTAACCCTATCTGTAACCCTAACCCTGTCTGTAACCCTAACCCTGTCTGTAAACCTAACCCTAACTGTAACCCTAAGCCTGTCTGTAACCCTAACCCTGTCTGTAACCCTAAACCCTATCTGTAACCCTAACCCAAACTGTAACCCTAACCCTGTCTGTAACTCTAACCCTATCTATAACCCTAACCCTGTCTGTAACCCTAAACCCTAACCCTATCTTTAACCCTAACCCTGTCTGTAACCCTTAACCTTTACTGTAACCCTAACCCTGTCTGTAACCCTACCCTTTCTGTAACCTTAACCCTATCTGTAACCCTAACCCTGTTTGTAAACCCTAAACCTGTCTGTAACCCTAACCCTGTCTGTAACCCAAAACCCTATCTGTAACCCTAAACCCTATCTGTAACCCTAAACCCTATCTTTAACCCTAACCCTGTCTGTAACCCTAACCCTATCTGTAACCCTAACCCTATATTTATCCATAACAGTATCTGTAACCTTAACCCTGTCTGTAACCCTAACCCTGTCTGTAACCTTAACCCTGTCTGTAACCCTAACCCTGTCTGTAACCTTAACCCTGTCTCTGACCCTAACCCTGTCTGTCAACCTAAACCCTATCTGTGACCCTAACCCTGTCTGTAACCCTAAACTCTAACTCTATTAAACCCCAACCCTGTCTATAACCTAAACTCTAACCCTATCAGTAACCCTAACCCTATCTGTAACCCTAACCCTGTCTGTGACCCAAACCCAGTCTGTAACCCTAACCCTGTCTGTAACCCTAACCCTATCTGTAACCCTAACCCTGTCTGTGACCCAAACCCTGTCTGTAACCCTAACCCTGTCTGTAACCCTTACTCTGTCTGTTACCTTAACCCTGTCTGTAACACTATGTCTGTAACCCTAACCCTGTCTGTAACCCTATCTGTAACCCTAACCCTGTCTGTAACCTTAAACCCTAACCCTATCTTTAACCCTAACCCTGTCTGTAACCCTAAACCCTAATCCTGTCTGTAAACCTAACCCTGTCTGTAACCCTTACCCTGTCTGTAACACTATGTCTGAAACCCTAACCCTGTCTGTAACCCTAACCCTATCTGTAACCCTAACCCTATCTTTAACCCTAACCCTGTCTGTAACCCTAAACCCTATCTGTAACCCTAACCCTATCTTTAACCCTAACCCTATCTGTAACCCTAAACCCTAACCCTATCTTTAACCCTAACCCTGTCTGTAACCCTAAACCCTATCTGTAACCCTAACCCTATCTGAACCCTCTGACTAAGCATCAGTTATTGATGTGAAACGCGTCAGCATTGTTACCCCACTGTTTGCTTTTTTTATTGCTGTGGAGTGTCATTCTTTTACTGGTATTTAAGGCACCATTTTTTATATTTTTGGTGTTGTGTTGGAGTGCGGCTGTCCATCTCCTTCTTTTCTTTGTTATTGCCTTGTGCATTGCCCACACCCACTGGGTTTTTGGATCGTAACTACCACTGGGCAGCTCCTGTCTTGAACGGCGTCTCTTTCTTCTTACTATCTGTAACCCTAACCCTGTCTGTAACCCAAACCCTGTCTGTAACCCTAAACCTTATCTGTAACCCTAACCCTGTCTGTAACCCAAATCCTGTCTGTAACCCTAAACCTTATCTGTAACCCTAACCCTGTCTGTAACCCAAACCCTGTCTGTAACCCTAAACCCTATCTTTAACCCTAACCCTGTCTGTAACCTTATCTGTAACCCTAACCCTGTCTGTACTGTCCCTAACCCTGTCTGTAACCCTAACCCTAACCCTGTCTCTGACCCTAACCCTGTCTGTAACCCTACCCTTTCTCTATCCCTAACCCTATTTGTAACCCTAACCCTGTCTGTAACCCTAAACCCTATCTGTAACCAAACCATGTCTGTAACCCTAACCCTGTCTGTAACCCTAAACCCTATCTGTAACCCTAACCCTATCTGGAACCCTACCCCTAACCCTGTCTGTAACCCCTTACCCTGTCTGTAAGCCTAACCCTGTCCCTAAGCTGTAACTAACCTATCTGTAACCCTAACTGTAACCCTAACCCTATCTGTAACCCTAACCCTGTCTGTAACCCTAACCCCTATCTGTAACCCTGTAATACCCTATCTGTAACCCTAACCCTGTCTGTAACCCTAACCCTATCTTTAACCCTAACCCTATCTGTAACCCTAACCATATCTGTAACCCTAACCCTCTCTGTAACCCTAACCCTAACTGTAACTCTAACCCTGTCTGTAACCCTGTTAACCCTGTAACCCTAACCCTATCTGTAACCCTACCCCTAACTGTAACCCTAACCCTGTCTGTAACCCTAACCTATCTGTAACCCTAAACCCTATCTGTAACCCTACCCTGTCTGTAACCCTAACCCTGTCTGTAAACCTAACCCCTATCTGTAACCTTAACCCTGTCTGTAACCCTAAACCCTATCTGTAACCCTAACCCAAACTGTAACCCTAACCCTGTCTGTAACCCTAACCCTGTCTGTAACCCTAACCCTGTCTGTAAACCTAACCCTAACTGTAACCCTAAGCCTGTCTGTAACCCTAACCCTGTCTGTAACCCTAAACCCTATCTGTAACCCTAACCCAAACTGTAACCCTAACCCTGTCTGTAACTCTAACCCTATCTATAACCCTAACCCTGTCTGTAACCCTAAACCCTAACCCTATCTTTAACCCTAACCCTGTCTGTAACCCTTAACCTTTACTGTAACCCTAACCCTGTCTGTAACCCTACCCTTTCTGTAACCTTAACCCTATCTGTAACCCTAACCCTGTTTGTAAACCCTAAACCTGTCTGTAACCCTAACCCTGTCTGTAACCCAAAACCCTATCTGTAACCCTAAACCCTATCTGTAACCCTAAACCCTATCTTTAACCCTAACCCTGTCTGTAACCCTAACCCTATCTGTAACCCTAACCCTATATTTATCCATAACAGTATCTGTAACCTTAACCCTGTCTGTAACCCTAACCCTGTCTGTAACCTTAACCCTGTCTGTAACCCTAACCCTGTCTGTAACCTTAACCCTGTCTCTGACCCTAACCCTGTCTGTCAACCTAAACCCTATCTGTGACCCTAACCCTTTCTGTAACCCTAAACTCTAACCCTATTAAACCCCAACCCTGTCTATAACCTAAACTCTAACCCTATCAGTAACCCTAACCCTATCTGTAACCCTAACCCTGTCTGTGACCCAAACCCAGTCTGTAACCCTAACCCTGTCTGTAACCCTAACCCTATCTGTAACCCTAACCCTGTCTGTGACCCAAACCCTGTCTGTAACCCTAACCCTGTCTGTAACCCTTACTCTGTCTGTAACCTTAACCCTGTCTGTAACACTATGTCTGTAACCCTAACCCTGTCTGTAACCCTATCTGTAACCCTAACCCTGTCTGTAACCTTAAACCCTAACCCTATCTTTAACCCTAACCCTGTCTGTAACCCTAAACCCTAATCCTGTCTGTAAACCTAACCCTGTCTGTAACCCTTACCCTGTCTGTAACACTATGTCTGTAACCCTAACCCTGTCTGTAACCCTAACCCTATCTGTAACCCTAACCCTATCTTTAACCCTAACCCTGTCTGTAACCCTAAACCCTATCTGTAACCCTAACCCTATCTTTAACCCTAACCCTATCTGTAACCCTAAACCCTAACCCTATCTTTAACCCTAACCCTGTCTGTAACCCTAAACCCTATCTGTAACCCTAACCCTATCTGTAACCCTATGACTAAGCATCAGTTATTGATGTGAAACGCGTCAGCATTGTTACCCCACTGTTTGCTTTTTTTATTGCTGTGGAGTGTCATTCTTTTACTGGTATTTAAGGCACCATTTTTTACATTTTTGGTGTTGTGTTGGAGTGCGGCTGTCCATCTCCTTCTTTTCTTTGTTATTGCCTTGTGCATTGCCCACACCCACTGGGTTTTTGGATCGTAACTACCACTGGGCAGCTCCTGTCTTGAACGGCGTCTCTTTCTTCTTACTATCTGTAACCCTAACCCTGTCTGTAACCCAAACCCTGTCTGTAACCCTAAACCTTATCTGTAACCCTAACCCTGTCTGTAACCCAAATCCTGTCTGTAACCCTAAACCTTATCTGTAACCCTAACCCTGTCTGTAACCCAAACCCTGTCTGTAACCCTAAACCTTATCTGTAACCCTAACCCTGTCTGTACCCCTAACCCTGTCTGTAACCCTAAACCCTAACCCTGTCTGTAACCCTATCTCTATCCCTAACCCTATTTGTAACCCTAACCCTGTCTGTAACCCTAAACCCTATCTGTAACCAAACCATGTCTGTAACCCTAACCCTGTCTGTAACCCTAAACCCTATCTGTAACCCTAACCCTATCTGGAACCCTACCCCTAACCCTGTCTGTAACCCCTTACCCTGTCTGTAAGCCTAACCCTGTCTGTAAGCTTAACCCTATCTGTAACCCTAACTGTAACCCTAACCCTATCTGTAACCCTAACCCTGTCTGTAACCCTAACCCCTATCTGTAACCCTAATACCCTATCTGTAACCCTAACCCTGTCTGTAACCCTAACCCTATCTTTAACCCTAACCCTATCTGTAACCCTAACCATATCTGTAACCCTAACCCTCTCTGTAACCCTAACCCTAACTGTAACTCTAACCCTGTCTGTAACCCTGTCTGTACCCTGTCTGTAACCCTAAAACTGTAAACCTAACCCTGTCTGTAACCTGTCTGTAACCCTAAACCCTATCTGTAACCCAAACTGTAACCCTAACCCTGTCTGTAACCCTAACCCTGTCTGTAACCCTAACCCTAAACCCTAACCCTCTGTAACCCTAACCCTAAACCCTGTCTGTAACCCTAACCCTGTCTGTAACCCTAACCCTCTGTCTGTAACCCTAACCCCTGTAACCCTAACCCCTGTAACCCTAACCCTGTCTGTAACCCTAACCCTGTCTGTAACCCTAAACCCTAACCCTATCTTTACCCTAACCCCTAACCCTAACCTTTACTGTAACCCTAACCCTGTCTGTAACCCTACCCTTTCTGTAACCTTAACCCTATCTGTAACCCTAACCCTGTCTGTAACCCTAACCCTGTCTGTAAACCTAACCCTAACTGTAACCCTAAGCCTGTCTGTAACCCTAACCCTGTCTGTAACCCTAAACCCTATCTGTAACCCTAACCCAAACTGTAACCCTAACCCTGTCTGTAACTCTAACCCTATCTATAACCCTAACCCTGTCTGTAACCCTAAACCCTAACCCTATCTTTAACCCTAACCCTGTCTGTAACCCTTAACCTTTACTGTAACCCTAACCCTGTCTGTAACCCTACCCTTTCTGTAACCTTAACCCTATCTGTAACCCTAACCCTGTTTGTAAACCCTAAACCTGTCTGTAACCCTAACCCTGTCTGTAACCCAAAACCCTATCTGTAACCCTAAACCCTATCTGTAACAGTTATTGATGTGAAACCTAAACCTTTTTTTATTGCTGTGGAGTGTATCTTTAACCATTTTTTACATTTTTGGTGTTGTGTTAGTGCGGCTGTCCATCTCCTTCTTTTCTTTGTTATTGCCTGTGCCCACACCCACTGGGTTTTTGGATGTAACCCTAACGGCGTCTCTTTCCCTATCTGTAACCCTAACCCTACCCTGTCTGTATTTATCCACCCTGTCTGTAACATCCTGTCTGTAACCCTAAACCTTATCTGTAACCTTAACCCTGTAACCCTAAACCTTATCTGTACCCTGTCTGTACCCTAACCCTGTCTGTAACCTTAACCCTGTCTGTAACCCTAACCCTGTAACCCTAACCCTATCTGTAACCTTAACCCTGTCTCTGACCCTAACCCTGTAACCCTAACCCTATCTTTAACCCTCTGTAACCCTAACCCTATCAACCTACCCTGTCTGTAACCCTATCTGTAACCCTAAAACCTATCTGTAACCCTAAACCCTATCTTTATCCCTAACCCTATCCTTAACCCTAACCCTAACCCTGTCTGTAACCCTAAACTCTAACCCTATTAAACCCCAACCCTGTCTATAACCTAAACTCTAACCCTAGCCTGTCTGTCACCCTGTCTGTAACCCTAACCCTATAACCCAAACTGTAACCCTAACCCTGTAACTCTAACCCTATCTATAACCCTCTGTGTAACCCTAAACCCTAACCCAAACCCACCCTGTCTGTAACCCTTAACCTTTCTGTAACCCTAACCCTGTCTGTAACCCTAACCCTATCTGTAACCCTAACCCTGTCTGTGACCCAAACCCTGTAACCCTAAACCCTATCTGTAACCCTAAACCCTATCTTTAACCCTAACCCTGTCTGTAACCCTTACTATATTTATCTGTCTGTAACCTTAACCCTGTCTGTAACACTATGTCTGTAACCCTAACCCTGTCTGTACCCTGTCTCTGACCCTATCTGTCAACCTAAACCCTAACCCTAACCCTGTCTGTAACCCTAAACTCTAACCCTATTAACCTTAAACCCTAACCCTATCTTTAACCCTAACCCTGACCCAAACCCAGTCTGTAACCCTAAACCCTAATCCTGTCTGTACCCTGTCTGTAACCTAACCCTGTCTGTAACCCTTACCCTGTCTGTAACACTATGTAACCCTATCTGAAACCCTAACCCTGTCTGTAACCTTAAACCCTAACCCTAACCCTATCTGTAACCCTAAACCCTAACCCTAACCCTGTCTGTAACCCTTAACCCTGTCTGTAACCCTGAAACCCTACCCTGTCTGTAACCCTAAACCCTATCTGTAACCCTAACCCTATCTTTAACCCTAACCCTGTAACCCTAAACCCTATCTGTAACCCTAAACCCTAACCCTATCTTGTAACCCTAAACCCTAACCCTAACCCTGTCTGTAACCCTAAACCCTATCTGTAACCCTAACCCTATCTGAACCCTCTGACTAAGCATCAGTTATTGATGTGAAACGCGTCAGCATTGTTACCCCACTGTTTGCTTTTTTTATTGCTGTGGAGTGTCATTCTTTTACTGGTATTTAAGGCACCATTTTTTATATTTTTGGTGTTGTGTTGGAGTGCGGCTGTCCATCTCCTTCTTTTCTTTGTTATTGCCTTGTGCATTGCCCACACCCACTGGGTTTTTGGATCGTAACTACCACTGGGCAGCTCCTGTCTTGAACGGCGTCTCTTTCTTCTTACTATCTGTAACCCTAACCCTGTCTGTAACCCAAACCCTGTCTGTAACCCTAAACCTTATCTGTAACCCTAACCCTGTCTGTAACCCAAATCCTGTCTGTAACCCTAAACCTTATCTGTAACCCTAACCCTGTCTGTAACCCAAACCCTGTCTGTAACCCTAAACCTTATCTGTAACCCTAACCCTGTCTGTACCCCTAACCCTGTCTGTAACCCTAAACCCTAACCCTGTCTGTAACCCTATCTCTATCCCTAACCCTATTTGTAACCCTAACCCTGTCTGTAACCCTAAACCCTATCTGTAACCAAACCATGTCTGTAACCCTAACCCTGTCTGTAACCCTAAACCCTATCTGTAACCCTAACCCTATCTGGAACCCTACCCCTAACCCTGTCTGTAACCCCTTACCCTGTCTGTAAGCCTAACCCTGTCTGTAAGCCTAACCCTATCTGTAACCCTAACTGTAACCCTAACCCTATCTGTAACCCTAACCCTGTCTGTAACCCTAACCCCTATCTGTAACCCTAATACCCTATCTGTAACCCTAACCCTGTCTGTAACCCTAACCCTATCTTTAACCCTAACCCTATCTGTAACCCTAACATATCTGTAACCCTACCCTCTCTGTAACCCTAACCCTAACTGTAACCTAACCCTCTGTACCCGTTACCTGTCTAACCCTACGCTACTGTAACCCTAACCCTAACTAAACCTAACCTGTCTGTAACCCTAACCCTGTCTGTAACCCTAAACCCTATCTGTAACCCTAACCCAAACTGTAACCCTACCCTGTCTGTAACCCTAACCTGTCTACCTTAACCCTATCTGTAACCCTAACCCTAACTGTAACCCTAACCCTGTCTGTAAACCTAACCTAACTAACTAAGCCTGTCTGTAACCCTAACCCTGTCTGTAACCCTAAACCCTATCTGTAACCCTAACCCAAACTGTAACCCTAACCCTGTCTGTAACTCTAACCCTATCTATAACCCTAACCCTGTCTGTAACCCTAAACCCTAACCCTGTCTGTAACCTTACCCTACCCTGTCTGTAACCCTTAACCTTTACTGTAACCCTAACCCTGTCTGTACCCTACCCTTTCTGTAACCTAACCTATCTGTAACCCTAACCCTGTTTGTAAACCCTACCTGTCTGTAACCCTAACCCTGTCTGTAACCCAAAACCCTAGCCTGTAACCCTAAACCCTATCTGTAACCCTAACCTATCTAACCAACCCTAACCCTGTCTGTAACCCTAAACCCTATCTGTAACCCTAACCCTATATTTACCATAACTAACCCAAATCTGTAACCTTAACTAACCTGTCTGTAACCCTAACCCTGTCTGTACTCTACCTTAGCCCTATCTATAACCCTAACCCTGTCTGTAACCCTAACCCTAACCCTGTCTTTAACCCTAACCCTGTCTGTAACCCTTAACCTTTACTGTAACCCTAACCCTGTCTGTAACCCTACCCTTTCTACCTTAACCCTATCTGTGACCCTAACCCTTTCTGTTTGTAACCCTAAACCTGTCTGTAACCCTATTAAACCCCAACCCTGTCTATAACCTAACCCAAAACCCTACTAACCCTAACCCTATAACCCTAACCCTAACCCTAAACCCTATCTTTAACCCTAACCCTGTCTGACCCAAACCCAGTCTGTAACCCTAACCCTGTCTATCTGTAACCCTAACCCTATTTATCCATAACAGTATCTGTAACCTTAACCCTGTCTGTAACCCTGACCCAAACCCTGTCTGTAACCCTAGCCCTGTCTGTACCCTTACTCTGTCTACCTTAACCCTGTCTGTAACACTATGTCTGTAACCCTAACCCTGTCTGTAACCTATCTGTAACCCTAACCCTGTCTGTAACCTACCCTAACCCTATCTGTAACCCTAACCCTGTCTGTAACCCTACTCTAACCCTATTAAACCCCAACCCTGTCTATAACCTAAACCCTAACCCTGTCTGTAACCCTACCCTGTCTGTAACACTATGTCTGTAACCCTAACCCTATCTGTAACCCTAACCCTGTCTGTAACCCTAAACCCTATCTTTAACCCTAACCCTGTCTGTAACCCTAACCCTATCTGTAACCCTAACCTATCTAACCCTAACCCTATCTGTAACCCTAAACCCTAACCTGTGATCTTTAACCCTAACCCTGTCTGTAACCCTAACCCTGTCTGTAACCCTTACTCTGTCTGTAACCTAACCCTGTCTGTAACCCTATGACTAAGCATCAGTTATTGATGTGAAACGCTCAGCATTGTTACCCTAACCCTGTTTGCTTTTTTTATTCTGTGGAGTGTCATTCTTTTACTGGTATTTAAGGCACCATTTTTTACATTTTTGGTGTTGTGTTGGAGTGCGGCTGTCCATCTCCCTTTTCTTTGTTATGCCTTGTAACCCTAACCCTGTCTGTAACCTTAAACCCACTGGGTTTTTGGATCTTTAACCCTAACCCTGGGCAGCTCCTGTAACCCTAAACCCTAACGGCGTCTCTTTCTTCTGTCTATCTGTAACCTGTCTAACCCTACCCTGTCTGTAACCTATGTCTGTAACCCTAACCTGTCTGTAACCCTAACCCTATCTGTAACCCTAACCCTATCTTTAACCCTAACCCTGTCTGTAACCCTAAACCCTATCTGTAACCCTAACCCTATCTTTAACCCTAACCCTATCTGTAACCCTAAACCCTAACCCTATCTTTAACCCTAACCTGTCTGTAACCCTAAACCCTATCTGTAACCCTAACCCTATCTGTAACCCTGTAACCCTAAACAGTTATTGATGTGAAACTTATCTGTCAGCATTGTTACCCCACTGTTTGCTTTTTTTATTGCTGTGGAGTGTCATTCTTTTCTGTATTTAAGGCACCATTTTTTACATTTTTGGTGTTGTGTTGGAGTGCGGCTGTCCATCTCCTTCTTTTCTTTGTTATTGCCTTGTGCATTGCCCACACCCACTGGGTTTTTGGATGTAACTACCACTGGGCAGCTCCTGTCTGAACGGCGTCTCTTTCTTCTTACTATCTGTAACCCTAACCTGTCTGTAACCCAAACCCTGTCTGTAACCCTAAACCTTATCTGTAACCCTACCCTGTCTAACAAATCCTGTCTGTAACTAAACCTATCTGTAACCCTAACCCTGTCTGTAACCCAAACCCTGTCTGTAACCCTAAACCTTATCTGTAACCCTAACCCTGTCTGTACCCTATCTCTAACCCTGTCTGTAACCTAAACCCTACCCTGTCTGTAACCCTATCTCTATCCCTAACCCTATTTGTAACCCTAACCCTGTCTGTAACCCTAAACCCTATCTGTAACCAAACCATGTCTGTAACCCTAACCCTGTCTGTAACCCTAACCCTATCTGTAACCCTAACCCTATCTTTAACCCTAACCCTATTTGTAACCCTAACCCTATCTGTAACCCTACCCCTAACCCTGTCTGTAACCCTAACCCTGTCTGTAACCCTAAAACCTATCTGTAACCCTAAACCCTATCTTTATCCCTAACCCTATCCTTAACCCTAACCCTGTCTGTAAACCTAACCCCTATCTGTAACCATAACCCTGTCTGTAACCTTAACCCTGTCTGTAACCCTAAACCCTATCTGTAACCCTAACCCTGTCTGTAACCCTACCCTATCTAACCCTAACCCTGTCTGTAACCCTAACCTGTCTAACTTAATCCTGTCTGTAACCCTAACTGTCTAACTAACCCTATCTGTAACCATAACCCTGTCTGTAACCTAACCCTGTCTGTAACCCTAACCTGTCTGTAACCCTAACCCTATCTGTAACCCTAACCCTGTCTGTAACCTTAACCTGTCTGTAACCTAGCCCTAACCCTGTCTGTAAACTGTAACCTATCTAACCCTGTAACCCTGTTTGTAACCCTAACCCTAACCCTACCCTGTCTGTAACCCAAACCTGTCTAACCCTAACCATGTCTGTAACCCTAACCCTACCCTGTCTGTAACCCTAACCCTGTCTGTAACCCTAACCTGTAACTCTAACCCTGTCTGTAACCTAACCCTGTCTGTAAACTAACCCTGTCTGTAACCCTAACCCTGTTTGTAACCCAAACCCTGTAACCCTGTAACCTTAACCCTGTCTGTAACCCAAACCCTGTCTGTAACCCTAACCCTACCCTGTAACCCTAACCCTCTGTAACCCTAACCCTGTCTAACCCTACCCTAACCCTAACCCTATCCCTGTCTGTAGCCCTAACCCTGTCTGTAACCTTAACCCTGTCTGTAACCCTAACCCTGTCTGTAACCCTAACCCTGTCTGTAACCCAAACCCTGTCTGTAACCTTAACCCTGTCTGTAACCCTATCCCTGTCTGTAACCCTAACCCTGTCTGTAACCCTAACCCTGTCTGTAACCCTAACCCTATCTGTAACCCTATCCCTGTCTGTAGCCCTAACCCTGTCTGTAACCCTAACCCTGTCTGTAACCCTAACCCTGTCTGTAACCCTAACCCTAACCCTATCTGTAACCCTAACCCTGTCTGTAACCCTAACCCTGTCTGTAACCCTAACCCTGTCTGTAACCCTATCCCTGTCTGTAACCCTAACCCTGTCTGTAACCCTAACCCTGTCTCTAACCCAAACCCTGTCTGTAGCCCTAACCCTGTCTGTAAACCTAACCCTATCTTTAACGTAGTTTTTTCATAAGGGTAGGTGAGCACATCACCAAAATCAAGAAGGGATGTACTAAGCATACAGTACCAAGACATTATTTGGATAAACACAATAAAAAGATAGAAGGAACCTCCTTCCAGATTATAGATCATTTTGTTCCTCACTGGAGAGGAGAACCTTCTGTTAGGGGTGTATCCAAATTAGAAGTCTTTTGGATATATCAGTTAAAGAGCTATGTGCCCTTTGGTTTGAATGTTGAATGGGATCTAAATGCTTTTATCAACCAATCCTGATTTTTTTGCATACTTTATTATTGTTTACGCTTTGTTTGTTCATCATTTTATTTCCTATCAAGGAAGATCATTTATGAACTTGCAAGCTTCTTTTTTCATTTCGATGCCCCTGAGACCGTTTCCCCTAAAAATGCACTCTTTTCTTATAGATAAATCTATGAAGAAATCTAGAGGGGTAGATGACTCCGTTACATCTTTGCGATATGGAGTTCTTCTTTTTTTCAAGGGTTGGTTTAGGGTGGATCACCTATTTTTGATTTGAGATTACATTCCCCCTTTAGCTGTTGGACTATTGCTTTTTGTTTATATGTAGACCTATGAACCCAATGGAACGCACAGGTGGAACGCAGAAGTTCCGAGATATCTACATTGCGCTGTGACACACAGAACGATGACGCTGTACGTTCTGAGTGTGGATCTCCATTTGTCGTGCTGTCGATTGTGAGAATGCACAGGTGGAGCGCAGACGTCATGGGAAATCTACGTTGCGCTGTGACACACAGAACGATGACGCTGTACGTTCTGAGCGTGGATCTCCATTTGTCGTGCTGTCGATTGTGAGAACGCACAGGTGGAGCGCAGACGTCATGGGAAATCTACGTTGCGCTGTGACACACAGAACGATGACGCTGTACGTTCTGAGCGTGGATCTCCATTTGTCGTGCTGTCGATTGTGAGAATGCACAGGTGGAGCGCAGACGTTATAGGAAATCTACGTTGCGCTGTGACACATAGAACGATGACGCTGTACGTTCTGAGCGTAGATCTCCATTCGTTGAGCTGTCGAGTGCGAGATGGGTGGAGCGCAGGACGGCGATGCGTCTCCTCCCCTCTGATACATGGTGGAGATCTATTGGTGCAGTTCCCTACGTCTCCACCCACGTGCATGGGTGTGAAGACGATTGGACGAGGCCCTTTTTTAGACAACATTCTAGTCCTATTAGCACACACGTTATTGTTTACTTTCATTGATTTTGGCAAGGGGGTTGTGTCATTTCCTGGCGCCTGGAACGCATCTAGGAAGTAATCATGGCTCCATTTGGAACGCACGCCGATAATCTACAAGGCGGAAGGGATCATGGGACAAATCGGGATGGCTATTTATAGCGCAGGGGACCTACTGTGTCCAGTCTGACACCCCAGTTGAAGTCTAATGAGACGAAACCGGTCGGGTTTGCAGGATCACACTTGGTCCCACTGCGTTATTTGGACTTTCTTCCATGAGTTTGCTGTTTAGATGTGGATAATTGCTGTGCTGTGATGGGATTGACTTTTTCCACACATTTGGATGATACATATGTGTGATCTATATATAATTTTTCCTGCTTGGATTTGTTTTTAATGGGGTTTAATAACGTGTGTCAGTATTTCTTACATTTTGTGGAACGTTTGTGACACAATGTGGATAATGTATAAAATCTTGAAGAGAAGCCAAACCGTTGTATACAACCTGGGCCTAGGATCCAAGGTGCTTATCCTGCCTGATATCTTGCTATGGAGAGGATGGTTGTACAACCAGATTAGGAATCATCCTCTCCGAGATATCAGGCAGGTTACTGACACACGTTATTAAACCCCAGAGGGGAGAAGATGGTCTTTTCTACAAAGACCTGGCGAGGTTGTGGAGTTCTATAGTCCTTTATCTTGGATTGGAGTAGACTGATATGCCGGATACAAATTGTAATCTGCTAAGAGTTTATTACTTACTCCCTCTGCGCTGTGCTCTTTGGATCTTTCTACCTTTAATTCATCTACTGAGATTGGTGCTGGATTTTCCCCATCTTCCTCCTTGGATTTCCTTTTTTTTGGTTGGATCTTGGACTTTATACAAAACATCATTAAATCACTTTATAGTGTGAGGACTTCCACAGCTCTGAGTTTTATTTAGAGAAGCTTTATGTATTTATATATTTGTATAGTGATCACTATTTATGTTTATTCACTTTCACTCAATTCAGTATGTAGTGTTATTATTAGCACAACCCTTTCCTGGTTTAGTAATATCAGTGATGTCAATTGTCTTGTTTCTCCACTTACATTGATAGTTGGTGTTTCAGAAGCTCCAAAAACAAAGATGGAGGCTGATGGGAGGACCCTCTGGTTACTGAAGTGGAAGCCGCCACCAGTGTAGGGACCTGTGCTGGTACAGCCGTACCCAGTCCCTGGGAGGGATCCTCAGACTTTTTGTTGAGTCTTCTTCTAGGAACAGCCAATGATTCAGAAACTCCACACATTTGTTTCATTCTTTATTCCACCGCTAATCTATACTCAGCACTGACCTTGTATAGCACTTTTCTCTCTGAGGACTCCAAGTATTGGAGATTGCGTTGGCCAGGAATCGAACCCGGGTCAGCTGCTTAGAAAGCAGCTGTGCTAACCACTGCACCACCAACGCAAAGGTAGCATGTAGTGTGGGAGGAAACCGGAGTACCCGGAGAAAACCCAGGCAAGCACAGGAAGAACATGCAAACTCCATGCAGATAGCGTCCTGGTTAGGATTTGAACCAAGGACCCCAGTGCTGCAAGGCTCACCACTAAGCCTCTGTGCTGCCCATATGCGGGCCTCTGTTCTCTAAGGCCCGCCCCCGCTAAGCGGGGTACATCACTTATGTCCACTTAACACACCTCCAGAAGAAATCCAAACTTCTCCTAATCTACAATCTATAACACTCCAATACACCCCCAAAGATAAACACACTCCTCCACACCATATACAAGCTTCTCCTAATCTACAATGTATAACGCTCCTATAATAAGACACACCCCAAATAACAAAGATGGGGTACAGTGGGCCCCAAATTAGAATGGGGATGCACAGGTGTTCTCAGCATCTCGTGTAGCCAGTTCCATTGGTGTCAACTGTACCCAATGTGACATATGTGTGGGTGTCGGTGCACGGCCCCGAACACACCCAGGGTGCGTCCGCGCAACTGCACCCACATGGATGTCCTTTTTGGGGTGAGCGCAGTGCCCCACACAGGGTACAGATTCATACACCCCGTGTGAGTGAGGCCTGAGACTTCTCCATGAAGGACCTCACTGGTGGGAAGAGTTCTCATTTCTCCAGCAGAGAAAGCCTAAAGAAAGCTGAAAAGACTCCTCACACCTCTGAAGACAAAAAGAGTTCCAACCTCCCATCATAGCCGATCCAACACACGTCTCGAATATACCGGCCTCCAACCTCCCATCGTAGCCGGTCCAACACAAGCCTCAAACACATACCGCCTCCAACCTCCCCTAATTGTTGCTCCAACACACGCCTCAAAAACCCAATGTGACATCTGTGTGGGTGCCGTGCACGACCCTGAACGTACCCAGGGTGCTTCCGCAACTGCACCCACATGGATGTCCTTTTTGGGGTTAACGCAGCCCCCGCAGAGGGTACAGATTCATACACCTTGTGTGAGTGAGGCCTTGGACTTCTCCATGAAGGATCTCACTGGTGGGAAAGCCTTAATAAAGCTGCGTGGACTGAAGACAAAAAAAGAGTTCCAAACTCCCATCATAGCCAGTCCAACACACCCCTCAGAAACATACCGGCCTTCAACTTCCCCTTTTATAGCCGGTCCAACACACACCTGAAAAACATACCGGCCTCCAACCTCTCCTCATAGCCAGTCCAACACACGCCTCAAAAACATACCAGCCTCCAACCTCCCTCATAGTCGGTCCAACACACGCCTCAAAAACATACCGGCCTCCAACCTCCCTCATAGCCGGTCCAACACACGCCTCAAAAACATACCGGCCTCCAACCTCCCTCACAGCCGGTCCAACACACGCCTCAAAAACATACCGGCCTCCAACCTCCCTCATAGCTGGTCCAACACACGCCTCAAAAACATACCAGCCTCCAACCTCCCTCATAGCCGGTCCAACACACGCCTCAAAAACATACCAGCCTCCAACCTCCCTCATAGCCGGTCCAACACACGCCTCAAAAACATACCGGCCTCTAACCTCCCTCATAGCCGGTCCAACACACGCCTCAAAAACTTACCGGCCTTCAACCTTCCAGTATAAAATCTCTGCACCTACAGGGAAGAAATTCTTGGTGATTTTCAGTGTCTTATGACACCGGTCACCAAGCTTGGCGCTTTCTATGAAAAGGAAAACTCTGTAGGTGCAGGACATAAATCCTTGGTGGTTTCTTCTGTATGTACAGGACTTGAGTCTTAGGTGATGGAATGCACAGTTGATCTAGAGGAAGGCAAAAACCCTTGTGCAGCATGGCGTAATTTGCTCCAACTGGGAAAAAGTTCCTTCCTGACCCCCCAAGGCGATCGGATTACTCCCTGGATCAACCGTATGTGGTGTAGAGTAAAGAATGGCGCTCTTTACGTAAAGTGTTAGTTCACCTTTTCCATGAGACAAAGTCCATGTGGTAAATTGTCCCATGATGCTAGGATTTTCCTAAACCTAGCTATGAGACCCAAATGGGCACCCCCTCTGTACTGGGGAACAGAGTGCATCCTACTACATCCCCCAATAGTTGATTTTCCTTAATGCTGAGAGGGGCTTTGGGGGGGGGGGGGGGTTAAATAGAACAAAATAGGTCTGCCTCCCAGTAAAAATCTCCCCCCAGTCAGAAAATGGCAGTCAAGCAGCGGAGTCCGTGGAGCAGGGCCGGTATGCTGATGAGCTGGGCGGGAGGCTGTCAGGCTGTGGCCCCAGATGAGTTGTTTGCTCTGGCAGCTGGTCTGTGCGGCAGGGAGCGGAAGCAAGCGGCTGTGTCTGCAATGCGGCCTCCAGATGTAGTGGGTCTTGAGCGGGAGAGCTGTCACAAAGTGGTGGCTTTCGTGAAAGGCTCAGAGATTCCCAAGGATGATGTCACTATGCAGCTTGAGTTTCACCACTTGGTGACGCCTCTCTTTTCATTTGTTTCATTGCAGCAACAGTCTATATTTAGATGGGTGCGCCCCCTCCTGTCTGGTGGATATGCTTTAATGGCCCTCTGATGATGCTGGGGATGAGGCCATTGGCTTCGGCTTCAGACTGTCGCTGATGTAGTAAAAGTCTTTGAAGTACTTCTGCTCCCACATCTCGATCCGCTTCTCTTCTTTGTTGCAGATCAAATGGTCCTCTATTTTCATTGTTCTATGTTCCGGTTTCTTGGGAAGCTGAAAAGGAGAAAAATACATTCATCAATGTTTCTGATTGATACAGGAAACGGTAACAAAGCTTGGTGAACCCAACCCCCGATGGCAGCCAATTACCCCAAGAAGGCTCCTTCAACCACATCTCCCTCTAGTGGTCAGAAGAAGCCTTACACTGCATTATCCCACCCAAGGACCAAAATGTCACATATTGCTGTGAGGTCCTTAGATGTGGGGGCCGCATTCACTCTCTTTGTTTCATTTCAGGATAAGTGCAGGTACGGGACAATACCTGGTAATCCTGTCAGAAATTCAGTAAAACAAGCCGTAGATTATACAATTTTCTTTTATACTTACCATCCATGCTGGAACCGGTGAGGGTGATTTTCCTTCCTCTATGTCCTTCCAGATGATCGGGCTGAAGAGCGGGTGATTTCTGATGTCGCGTACCATCTAAGTAACCACAACAGAGTAATATGTGAAGAATACAACATCAGAGGGCTCTGAGGGCCACGGGTTGAGCACCATCTGAAAGTGCTGCTATGACCCACATGGATGTGCAATGGTGTTTCCTAAAATCCTGAGAAGGTGTATATGACCTGGAAAGGGGTCTGTGTGTTAGAAGAAGATAATACTCACCCTATAGAGGAGATCCTGGAGAGGCGCCACTCTAGGTTTACTGATTTCTTCCAGAATGTTGCGCAGGTTGAAATATAAATCGTCCCGTAGAAATTTGCCCGCGGCCATCTCAATGACCTGTAGAAATAGAAGAGAGAGAGAAAGAAGGATGAGCGAGTTTGTAGGCCAGGCAGAGGACAGAGAGGACTCCATGGTCACATATATGATGTATGGAGCCTCCCAGGAGTCTAAAATTGACATCAAACTAAGGCGGAGCTTGGGAATATTAGAGGAGGGGCTTAAATTCACAACATTTTTATTTTGGAGGAGTACAAAAACAATTGAGTATTGTCCATTTATTTATTTCAGTTCTTATGTGGCGCCATCAATTTTTACACATATATATATATATATATATATATTGTACATTCACATCCATAAATACGTATGTTAATAACATCCACATTTTTAGGACAAGCGTTTGTGGTGTGGCCCCTTCATCAAGGCCCAAGATTACCATTTTGGGTGAAGAAGGGGGCATCACCCCCCAAACCCCCCCAAGCTTTCCCTGAAAATGTGGATGTTGGTGGAAATGAAAACAAAGTATCACAGACAGTACACAATTCTTCTTGTTGGTAAGTGTACTAATACAACTCCAATCACCTCAGGCAGGACAGAGTACAGAAGGGTTACTACCCCTGCCAGTTTATTTTTACTGTCTGTGTACCATTGGGGGAAAGTTCCCTACACTTCCTGTTCCAGAGATGCAAGAGGAAGTCAAAGGAAATCTCTCACAGCGAGGTGCATTCTACTCTGTGGGCCAGATTCACGTACCTTCTGCGGCGGCGTCGCGTAAGCTATTTACACCACGCCGCCGCAACTTAATGGAGCAAGTGCCGTATTCCCAAAGCACTTGCTCCGTAGTTTGCGGCGGCGTAGTGTAAATGGCCCGGCGTATCCCTGCGTAATTCAAAGGGAGCGGCTTGTATTTAAATTAGGCGTGCCCCCGCGTCGATCGAACTGCACATGCGCCGGCCAGGAAAAAGCCCAATGCACATGCTCCAGCTCACGTCGGAAAAGGTTGTTGAAACCGACGTCAAAACGACGTGATCGTCACTTACGCAATGTCCTATTCCCGAACGACTTACTAAAACGACGGAACCGGCGGAAAAAGACGACGCTGACCCGACGCCATACCTAACATGGCATATGACGGACCTTCGTAAGCCTACCCCTCATATAGCAGGGGTAGGTTTACGCTTACGGAAACGACGACGAGGCGTGGCAAAAATGTTTGGGAATCGGCGTATTAGGCTCATTTGCATAGTCAAATGAGAAATCAACGTAAACGCCACCTAGCGGCCAGCGTAGAATTACATCTAAGATCCGACGGTGTAAGTGTCTTACGCCTGTTGGATCTACGCCTTATCTATGCGTAAGTGATTTTAGGAATCAGACGCATAGATACCCGGGGAAAAAAACAGAGATACAACAGTGTTTCCTGCGATACCCCGGCGTATCTCTTTTGTGAATCTGGCCCTTAGAGTCTTTCACCCACCATTGGAAGACTTTCCCTCTATACCTGTTGTGGGGACGGCTCTAACATTTTCTCTATCAGTGGTCACCGGTACAAATAAAGAGTGTGACTCCCCCTAATGAGGACACAATGGAATTCTCCATTCAATGAATGAGGAAGCCCCTCCCCCCCATAGCTCTTCTCTATATCCCATAATAAGCATTACAACAAAGTCTATGATCAGGAAATCACCAATCTTACCTCTGGGGCCATGTATAGTTTGGTACCCGCAAAACCTCTGATCTTATTGGCCTTGGAGACTCCCATCTCAGCCAAGCCAAAATCGGCAATCCGAACGTGACCGACGGCGTCCAGAAGAATGTTTTCCAGTTTGAGGTCTCTGTGAAGAAAAAGAGAGAACAGTTACATGAAGCAGAATATGACATGAGCAGGGAGACTTCTGCAGCAGATGGAGTGAGACTATACAGGAGACAACACAACTGGGAACGTCTTCCTGATTCATCATAAAATAGCAGAAGCCCCATAAGGGGTGAGTGTTAGTCAGATAATCCAATACTTACCTATGGATGACTCCGCCAGCGTGCAGGTACTGCAGTCCACAAATAATCTCCGCCGTGAGATCTCTGAAAGGAGAAACAAAAATATGAATTACCATTCACAATCATCACAGACCAAGAAATGTAAAGCTTAGTGACTTCCCTCTATAGTACATAGGGGTGTGGATGGACGGGGCTCAGTGGGAGGGGCCTGGCTGTGTCACTGCCTGTTCTTAATGGCCAGCCACCCCCGACTCCGTCATTGGACTTACCTTATGATGTTCACGTCAAGTACTTTGTATTTCCTAATCAGAGTCCAAAGATCCCCTCCGCTCAGGCATTCCATGACAAAGAAGAGATGAGTCTGTGTGAAAAGAAGAGATAAAGGTTACATTAGAGACAAGTTAGATTTCATTTTATGGGGGAATATAGGAAGACAGACAGTGCAATGTGTGGTGTTCCTTTAAGGCCCCGTACACACGACCGATCTTCTCGGCAGAACCCAGCGAGAAGCTCGCTGGGAGACATATTCTGCCGAGTAACTCGGTCGTGTGTACACTTTCGGCGAGCGTCCCGTCGGGAAGCTCGTCGAGCCAAAATAGAGAGCAGGTTCTCTATTTCCTCGTTGTTTAATGAGGAAATTTAGCTCGACGAGCTTTCCGACCGCTCATCGGGAACCCCGTCGGGCGGAACGATGAGTTTAGCCCGACGAGGTTCTCGGACGTGTGTACGGGGCCTCAGAGTTTGGGGAAACCAGAGAAAATGCGTAGGCAGCCATGGCTGGACTATCCTGATCACAATACTAGTTTTGTCTGGATGTTGGGGTGATACTTTGGTCACCAGCATGGAAGTCCCATGTAGATCAGGAGGCCTGACTTCTCCTGTCCTCCTAGCTGCAGACTGGCTCTGACTCAGTTTTGAGACCAAAGACAGCCAAGCAACTAGCAATTTCCAAAATAGGTCAGAAATGGCCGCCTCTCAGTAAACGGTTTCTGTAAAGAAATCCTCTACTCTGTGTAGTTTACCTAACCGGCCTCCAGGAGGCGCTCTAGAGTTCTGCTCTTACCTATACGGCTTCCCCGACTACAGAGAGCCCTCAGAACACCCAGTGTGGGATCTCCCTTCCACCTCCTCCAATTCACCACTCAATGCCTAAAGTACTAATTGACAGACCTGAAGCCCATCACTGGGGGAAGAGGGGTGCCTAGCCTCGTATGACTCCCAACAGGGTTGTGATTTGAATAACTACAATATTTTAGGGGGTCTGATCAGTAGTGGAGCACAGTACAGAAAAGTGGTGAAAACATAGAAGATGGAAAGACTTACCTCTGTCTGAAATGCTCCATATAGATGGGTGATATGTCGATTTCTCTTGTAGTCTATCAGTATTTGACGCTCGTTGGTGGCCAGTCTGGGACCATCGTTAAGTATTTTTCGCTTTTGAAGGATCTTCACGGCCAGCTTCTGTCGAATGTCAGCATTAGAGGCCAACACCACCTTCCCTAAGGCCCCCTCTCCAAGTATTCCATGGAAATGGAAACTTTTCTACGAAAGTACGTATGGCTGTTCCACTATGGCACGTCTAATTGGGACTACTGGAGGTGCCCCATGGCCTCTGTTGCTGGACTTTGGAACTGCCACATTCACATTAGGCACAGCCGCCTGTATTCTTCCATTTGTCGGTCTTATAGCCTGAATTCCCTGTTTAGTGAATGATGTGACCTGAATCCCCTGGTCCTTGGTGAATTTCGGCATATTCACCTGAATCACCTGGTCCTTGGTGAATTTCGGCATATTCACCTGAATGCCTTGATTCTTTCTGAATGGCGTGACTTGGATACCCTGATCCATAGTAGGCATATTTGCCTGAATTCCTGCGTTCTTTGTCGGTCTTATAACCTGCGTTCCCTGATCCTTGGTGCACGTTGTCATATGTCTTCCCTGATCCTTGTTGGATGGAGCTATGATCACTTCTACTTCCTGGCTTTTGGATGATGGAATCACAATCACTTGTACTTGCTGGCTCCTGGAAGATGGAATCACTAGCACTCGTGCATCCTCGTCCTGGGTGGATGGAATCACTATCACTTGTGGGTCACTTGTCTTTGCTCATCCTTGGTAAATGGCGTGACACGTGTCTCCTCCGTGGTCTTGGCGTGTGATGCTTTCCCATCCTTTGTGGTGATTGGAACCACTTGGGTTTTGTCACTGATGGACTCAACCAGTAGAACCGACCCCATTTCATTGGGGGTTGGGCCATTATATCCATCTGTGTATAGAGAAAAAACAATTATTTATATTTCTACTATTTACACTTCATTGATATCACACAGAATCTGTGGCTCTATAAATGCGTTTCCTTTAAAGGGGATGTCCAATCAAAAAAAAATATTAAAAGCCAGCAGCTACAAATACAGCAGCTGCTGACTTTTAATATTAGGACTGTTATACCTGAAGGGTTCCACATGTACTGGCACTTTAAGGCTGGCTCCACTCAGCAGTGATGTCAAGGGGCATAGTAGCCATCTTGGAGAGAGCACATGTAGGAAGCAGAGATATGTACTGTCCTGAGATGCATGTTGCAGTGTACAGCCTGTACTGAAATAAACATCCATTGTTCCAGACCAGAGTCTTGTGTCTCTCACAACACACAGGACATGACAGGGACACTTACCTGTCCTGGAGTCCAGCGCTGTCCGCAGCAGAGGACGAGCGATCGGCTTCACTGTCCGGTTCCCTACGGCGCATGCGCAAGTCGCGCTGCGCCCGCCGATTGGCTGCCACTGTGTGCTGGGAGCTGAGTGTTCCCAGCACAGAACCGGGGGGGGGGGGGGGGTGTTGGGATGTAATGACATGCCCGTATTCTGCCCGAGAATGCTGGGCCAGAAGTGGGTGCAAATACCTGTCTTTAGACCGGTATCTGCACCCCCCTCCCCCTGAAAGGTGTCAAATGTGACACCGGAGGGGGGGAGGGTTCCGATCAGCGTGAGTTCCACTTTAGGGTGGAGCTCCGATTTAACACATGTAAGTAAATGTCATCTGAGTTCTGGAAATGATCTTGAGTGACACGTTTCTCTTTATGAACATGGAGGACATGGGGGGTTCCCGTCCCTAGGATTCCATTCTCAGGACACAGGTTTCTCCGCCAATATACAGTGCGGAAAATAAGTATTTGAACACCCTGCTATTTTGCAAGTTCTCCCACTTGGAAATCATGGAGGGGTCTGAAATTGATATCGTAGGTGCATGTCCACTGTGAGAGACATAATCAAAAAACAAAAATCCAGAAATCACAATGTATGATTTTTTTAACTATTTATTTGTATGATACAGCTGCAAAGAAGTATTTGAACACCTGAGAAAATCAATGTTAATATTTGGTACAGTAGCCTTTGTTTGCAATTACAGAGGTCAAACGTTTCTTGTAGTATTTCACCAGGTTTGCACACACTGGAGGAGGGATTTTGGCCCACTCCTCCACACAGATCTTCTCTAGATCAGTCAGGTTTCTGGGCTGTAGCTGAGAAACACGGACTTTGAGCTCCCTCCAAAGATTCTCTATTGGGTTTAGGTCTGGAGACTGGCTAGGCCACGCCAGAACCTTGATATGCTTCTTACAGAGCCACTCCTTGGTTATCCTGGCTGTGTGCTTCGGGTCATTGTCATGTTGGAAGACCCAGCCTCGACCCATCTTTAAAGCTCTAACTGAGGGAAGGAGGTTGTTGCCCAAAATCTCGCAATACATGGCCCCGGTCATCCTCTCCTTAATACAGTGCAGTCGCCCTGTCCCATGTGCAGAAAAACACCCCCAAAGCATGGTGCTATCACCCCCATGCTTCACAGTAGGGATGGTGTTCTTGGGATGGTACTCATCATTCTTCTTCCTCCAAACACGGTTAGTGGAATTATGACCAAAAAGTTCTATTTGTGGTCAACATGACTTTCTCCCATGACTCCTCTGGATCATCCAAATGGTCATTGGCAAACTTAAGATGGGCCTTGACATGTGCTGGTTTAAGCAGGGGAACCTTCCGTGCCATGCATGATTTCAAACCATGACGTCTTAGTGTATTACCAACAGTAACCTTGGAAACGGTGGTCCCAGCTCTTTTCAGGTCATTGACCAGCTCCTCTCGTGTAGTCCTGGGCTGATTTCTCACCTTTCTTAGGATCATTGAGACCCCACGAGGTGAGATTTTGCATGGAGCCCCAGTCCGAGGGAGATTGACAGTCATGTTTAGCTTCTTCCATTTTCTAATGATTGCTCCAACAGTGGACCTTTTTTCATCAAGCTGCTTGGCAATTTCCCCGTAGCCCTTTCCAGCCTTGTGGAGGTGTACAATTTTGTCTCTAGTGTCTTTGGACAGTTCTTTGGTCTTGGCCATGTTAGTAGTTGGATTCTTACTGATTGTATGGGGTGGACAGGTGTCTTTATGCAGCTAATGACCTCAAACAGGTGCATCTAATTTAGGATAATAAATGGAGTGGAGGTGGACATTTTAAAGGCAGACTAACAGGTCTTTGAGGGTCAGAATTCTAGCTGATAGACAGGTGTTCAAATACTTCTTTGCAGCTGTATCATACAAATAAATAGTTAAAAAAATCATACATTGTGATTTCTGGAATTTTTTTTTTGATTATGTCTCTCACAGTGGACATGCACCTACGATGACAATTTCAGGCCCCTCCATGATTTCCAAGTGGGAGAACTTGCAAAATAGCAGGGTGTTCAAATACTTATTTTCCACACTGTAAGTGTAAGTTGGGGTTCCTGTGGAATCTCTACCAGCTATTCACCCCGAATACCCCGACTTCAACCTTCTGTCCACCAAAAGTTAGAAAACCTGATGGGATCTCTCACTGCGCTGAGATCTTGGTAATAAAGAGCGCCGATCTGCTACATTACATATGCAGGCTGTGCTTCCTGCTGGGGAGTGCTTGTGATTTAAGCCAACAAGGGCTGCTGTTAGGAATCATGGGGCCCCAATCTATATGTACCCCTGTCTGTTCTAAAAAGTCTGGTCTAATGATCGCCTTCCATCGACCAGTCCTGATGGAGAACCAGCATTGATCAGTACATGATCGTCGGGGGGGGGGGGGGCTTTGGGTGCTGGCGAAAAAATACAAAAGCGGGTGCCATCTGGGCCCCTTACAGGTGTACTGCCTGTACCCCCTGATGGCGGCCATGTGTGGGGGGAGGGGAGGGCATTCAGTACATTCTATTCGGTGCCGGGAAAATGAGAAAAAAGGGAAAATAAACTGG